>CM062105.1:72539-99925 GCA_031163375.1 Conogethes punctiferalis | reverse complement strand
ACGGAACCCTACGTGCGCCGAGTCCGACTCGCACTTGGCCGGTTTAATATTTCTTCGCTCCTAATAGGCAGCGTGATGTTATATTAGCCTTTCTCGATAAATTGATCTATTCAATCACAAAAAGAATTTTTCAATTCGGGACCAGTAGTTCCTGAGATTAGGCGTCGTCGTTCAACAAAACTCTTCAGCTTTCTATAATATTAGTTAAGATGGAATTATTGTTCAAATTAACTTTGTGGCACACTACCTTAAAATTAGTTTCTGCTTAGCCCAATGGTTGACTGGTAGAGAATGCCTATGTGGCACTAAGTCCGCCTTTTGTACACAGTTTTAATCTTAACTAATATTTTAAAGCTGAAGAGTTTGTTTGTTTGAACGCGCTAACTCAGGAACTACTGGGTCCGAATTGAAAAATTCTTTTTGTGTTGAATAGATCATTTATCGAGAATGCTTTAGGCTATATAACATCACGCTGCAACTATTAAGAGCGAAGAGATTATGGAAAATGTAAAAAAAAAAAGGGGAAAAAATAACTATTCCACGCGGACGAAGTCGCGAGAGCACAGCTAGTTGTAAATAAATAAAACCGTATCTCCTTCCAGTATGGCCGCCAGCACATCGAGGTCGCGAAGAAGATCATCCGGAGCGGACAGCTCTGATGAGGACGACGTGCCGCTGGCGCCCGCCCGTGCCGGACGACAAGCCGCCTCGGCGCTCGTCAAGGAGAACGGCGGCAACGGTCAGTTGGCAACCTAGTGGCAACTTTATTCTATGCTGAACGTAGCGTGCCTGACGACAAACCGCCCTCGCCGCGCTTGATCAGGGGGAATGGCGGCAACGGTCAGTTGGCAACCCTAGTGGCAACTTTATTCTATGCTGAAACGTAGCGGTGCCTGACGATAACCGCCCTCGGCGCTTGTCAAGGGAATGGTGGCAACGGTCAGTTGGCAACCTAGTGGCAACTTTATTATATGCTGAACGTAGCGTGCCCTGACGATAAACCGCCCTCGGCGCTCGTCAAGGAGAATGGTGGCAACGGTCAGTTGGCAACCTAGTGGCAACTTTATTCTATGCTGAGCGTAGCGTGCCGGACGACAAGCCGCCCTCGGCGCTGGTCATGGAGAATGGTGGCAACGGTCAGTTGGCAACCTAGTGGCAACTTTATTCTATGCTGAGCGTAGCGTGCCGGACGACAAGCCGCCCTCGGCGCTGGTCAAGGAGAATGGTGGCAACGGTCAGTTGGCAACCTAGTGGCAAACTTTATTCTATGCTGAACGTAGCGTGCCGGACGACAAGCCGCCCTCGGCGCTGGTCAAGGAAGATGGTGGCAACGGTCAGTTGGCAACCTAGATAGGGCAACTTTATTATAGCTGAACGTAGCGTTGCCTGACGATAATACCGCCCTCGGCGCTTGTCAAGGGAATTGGTGGCAACGGGTCAGTTGGCAACCTAGTGGCAACTTTATATATGCTGAACGTAGTGTGCCTGACGATAAACCGCCGCGGCGCTGTCAAGGAGAATGGTGGCAACGGTCAGTTGGCAACCTAGTGGCAAACTTATATGGCTGGCTCGATGGGCTCGTTTGGTAGTGCCTTCTGAGTCAATCGAACAAGGTGTGGGTTCGTATTCCCGCACATAATATAAACATTTGTGGGCATGAACTGTCTGTTCTTATTGGTCTGGGTGTTTACAATGTATAATATGTATTTATTTACAAAAAAAAAGTATCTAAGTAAGTTTATCAGTTGTTTAGCACCCATAGTACAAACTTTCGCTTAGTTTGGGGCTAGTTAGACGAAAAGAGAAGCTCTAGTCGCTGGCAAGTAACACTGGTTAGTTACCTGTCAGTTGCCACTGCCATGCCGGCCCAACCCTAACCCCCCACGAGCTCCGTAAACCCTACTCACCGGCAGAAACACGACCAGAGGTCATTTGACTGCGGTATCTATAGGGCGGAGGTCCTTCCCGGACGGGCGGCTCGAATTCGAAGCGAAGATTCGCTATGCCCTACCTCTCTTAAATGCTTTCGAAAACAGTCATAATTTCATTCTTAAATCAGTTTGAAGTGTGGCACCAAAACATGATAATGCATGCACAATTCTGGTTACGCAACCTCAAATTGGCAGTAAATGGCGTTCACACAGACATTTTCTACATTGTGCTGGACATAATGTGGCTTAGGAAATAGTTAGTGCTTCTTTGTACAGACAGAATATAGATATATCTTAGCTCGCAAGTTATTCAGATATATCTGACATCATAAGATTGTAAATGTCACCGGGAAATAGCAAGAATCCTAAGTTGATCAATTTCCTAGGTAGTTGATTAACTTTCGGAATATAACAAACGGTAGTTGAAATGTATTATTAAACGCTCAATGGATTTCAGTTAATTGATCAACTTACGGTAACCTGGCAGTAATTTAACTAATTTACGATTTTGACACAAGTAAAATCGTCCTCAAATGGGCCAATTGTTGCTCAATGTACTTTTTAACGGGTGCATAGATTACCCACAACTTAATAAACTGTTCCCTGATTGGTTTGCCGGGATACACCACGTGAGCCATTGAACCAATCAACGTTCACCTCACCTTCGTCGGATTATTTTACGGCAAGACCTCGTAGACCTCGACCTCGCAGGTGGGTTGGCGATCAGGGTAGGCGCAGGGCGCCTCCTTGCTCGGTGAGCCCGTCATTGGCCTTGTGGAATTTAGCTACCGCCTTCAATCGTGATGGTTACACCGCCACCAGTCGGTTGCCAGCGCCTGGTGTGTTATTCAGCAGGATGCACCACGGGCAGGTGAGGGTGGCTTGGAGAGAAAAGAGGATGACTCGCTCCCTTACATCCCTAGAAGTATATAAATAAAACATATAAGGATGGGGTGTATGGTAAGCTTTCTGTTCCAGGAACCAAGACGACTGTAGATAGAACGGGAGGAGATCCTTGGCCCCTCCCCGGAGCTGAACTACAAACGCAAGTTCTAGTCAGGAGCGAGTGCAGAATGGGCACAAGTCGCCACAAGAGAAGGTAAACTTTTTCATCATCATCATCATCAGCCTATTGCAGTCCACTGCTGGACATAGGCCTCTCCAGTGGTTCGCCACTTAGGGCAAACATCTGGAGGATATACCATAATCGCTACGCGCACGTTTTTCTATAACGAACATCTAAGAGAAAATTTTACTGATTGCATTTTTGGCATCAGTATCGATCACTTTACTCACCCCCCTGATAGTTATTTTTGAAAATATATTTCATGTACAGAATTGACTTCTCTACAGATTTATTATATGTATAGATAGATTGAGGATACGACACGTTGAAGACGATTAAATACTCTTGAAAAAAAAATTGCGAAATGTTTCATCATCATCATCATCAGCCTATCTATTACAGTCCAACTGCTGGACATAGGCCTCTCCAGTTGTTCGCCACCTTAGAGCAAACATCTGGAGGATATACCCATATCGCCACGCTGGGCAGGCGGGTTGGCGATCGCAGGGCGTAGCTTCTTGCTCCGGTGACGCTCTGCTGCCCGTCACCGGTCTTTAGTATTTAGCTACGCCTTCAATTGTGAAGGTTATACCGCCACCAGTCGGTTTGCCAGCGCCTCGTTTGTTATTCGGCCAGGATGCACCACGGGCAGGTGAGGTTGGCTTGGAGCGGAAAAGATGATAGGCCGCTCTTTACATCCGCGAATGTTTAGCAAAGCATTTATTGGAGAGTAACCAAAATCTTCCCGGTACCGTTCCAGGCGAACCTGGAGTTCCACTTCTCCCACTGCCTGGACCATGGTGAAGGCCGGCATGGAGTCCATCATCGAGGACCAGGTACCTCCGTGTTCGAGGCCGAGGAGCTGAGGAGCTGGAACCTGCTCACCAGGACTAACAGGTGACACTTCATCCGATCACAGCAGGAATAACTTGTAAACACTTATTTTCTTCAAGACCTCATCCCTCCTTAATTTTGATTATGATAATAGGACAGGCTCGGTGGCTCATTTGGGTAGTGACCTCTGCCCTCTGGCCCAGGGTCGTGGGTTCGATTCCCGCACAGTACAAACATTTGTGTTTCATGAACATGTCTGTTTGTATTGGTTTGGGTGTTTTCTATGTATAATATGTATTTATTTACAAAAAAAAGTATCTAAGTAAGTTTATCAGTTGTCTAGTACCATAGTACAAGTTTCGGCTTAGTTTGGGGCTAGATGGCGCTGTGTGGCCCAGCGTGGCGTGTCTTGGGTTATTTATTTATTTATAATAGGTATTATGCTGACATGGTCCCAGTTATTGACTTAGTAATGATATTTGACACGATAAATGGACATTATTTAAATATAAAAACTGACATTTTCTAAATTACCCTTTCATTAAAAAAACATGGTTATTTTGATCAATAGTTATATAGTCTTCGTATGTTAAAATTTGCGTGCTAGCTTCTGGTGAATTGTGCGGACCTCATGAATATGTAACACTTTTATTTTTATTTTTTATAGTGGCTCGACATAATGGCTTCCCTACGCTGATGGAAAGCGAAAGAGAAGCCCAAGTCGCTGTGACAACGGGCAAGTAAACTGGTCAGTTACCTGTCAGTTGCCACCGCCATGCCGCCCAACCCTAACCCCCCCATGAGCTCCGGAAACCCTACTCACCGGCAGAAACACGACCCAGAGGTCTTTTGACTGCGGTGTTCTATAGGGTGGAGGTCCTTCCCCGGACGGGCGGCTCAATTCGAGCGACAGATTCGCTATGCCTACCTCTCTCAGACCTCATCCCCTCCTACTGAAGGGATCCTAGAGGGAGCCTGACATGTCGCCATCTCGTCATTATCGCTCGGATTATGAGAAATTGTATTTTTTTTTATACCCAAGACATGCCACGCTGGGCACTATCGCCATCTAACCGCAAACTAAGCCGAAGCTTGTTACTATGGTGCTAGACAACTGATAAACTTTACTGACGATACATTTTTTTTAAAATACATTTATACGTAGCTTCCTTACGGAACATGTAACATGGACGCCGAGAGCGGTGTTTTTAGTGTAAAAAATTTCTTTTGTGCATAATTAAAGATAATATTGTTACTACTCATTGAAGTGAACAAGTAGATTAAAATTTAATCAAGGTTTTTATTTCATGTAGTTCCCCCGCATGCATATTATTGAGAAATCGTACACGTAAGAAGCCGGATAGTCGGCGCTTCTTTGCCGATTAGTCGCCGACTAATCGGCGACTACAATAGTGGCCGGATAGTCGGCTTTACCGACTAGTCGCCGACTAATCGGACATCTCTAATTATTTTGTATTATTTTGCAGACAATACGAGTTCCTGACGCTGGCGTCTGACTATCATATGGCCATGGGTTTCCTGGTCAGATACCTGTTTCTCTTGCATTGAGAATACTCATATTCATTTTCGGGGTAAGTTTTTTTGTTCAAATAAACATAATTATTTGTATACTTTTTGTATTTCTCTCTTGTATATCTTTAAATCCTTTGTTCACGAGATGTTTTATAAATAAATATTTTATCACCTGAAGGTGAAACTTCCATTACAGGAGGAACTTAAACTAATGTGGTTGAAATTAGGAAATTATCAAACCAAATTAGATAGATAGATAGATATTCTTTATTGCACAAACATGAACATTTACAGGAAAGAGTATACAAACATATCGTAGGTTAAATTGTAGGCGGTCATTATCGCTGGGGAGCGATTCTCTTCAGACAACCTTCAGGTAGAGGCCAATTGCTAAAGGAAAAAGGGAAGGCAGTGCAAACGGTGAAAAAGTAAGATAAAATAAATATATTTATAAATTTAAATTGTCATTATTTATTTGCGATTTTATACTATAGAATACGCAGACAATTTTTTTTTTTATATATAAGCTCGACATAATGGCTTCTCTACGCCTGATGGAAAGCCAAGTTGTCACAGCGAATTGGGCTTCTCTTCGCTTTCCATCAGGTGCAGGGAAGCCATTACGTCGAGCTACTATATAAAAAAATATTTCTTCATTCTGTCTTTTGGCATACAATGTAAAGTAATACATCATCATCATCAGCCTATTGCAGTCCACTGCTGGACATAGGCCTCTCCAGTTGTTCGCCACATAGGGCAAACTTCTGGAGGATATACCCATAATCGCCTGCGCTGGGCAGGCGGGTTGGCGATCGCAGGGCGTAGCTTCCTCGCTCCGGTGACGCTGCTGCCCGTCATCGGTCTGTGGTATTTATAGCTACGCCTTCAATCGTGACGGTTAACGCCACCAGTCGGTTGCTAGCGCCTCGTTTGTTATACGGCAGGATGCAACTACGGTAGGTGAGTATTGGGCTAGGAGCGAAAGGTGATAGGTCGCTCCCTTACATCCCTTACATAAATTTTTCTATTAAATTTTAACAGTAATTAAAATAACATACAATCGTCTTGTGACAGGGATTTAAAGTATTGTTTTTCTTTATTTCCATAGTTTTATATTCACAATTCTTTAGTTTTTGTTTACAATAGGGAAATGCATGACTTTTTAAATGTATTTAGTGAAATTTTTCATCATCCAAATACAAAAATATCGAAGAATACTTCTTATTTAATCTTTTCTATTATACAATGAAGCTTTAAAGTGATTGATTAGAGGGACAGATGCGATGACGTCATGTTACATTCGCGCCAACTCTGGCGTATATAGAAAAATCTGTTTTTGGGAGAGGAGAGACGGATATATTTCCTTTTTTAAACAACTGTATCTTCGTCTATTTTTCAATAAATTTAAATTTTGTTTTCACTGTCACAGCCTATTTTTGTCTATTTTACGTTAAACTAGTAAATACAAAATTTTGTTAATGCATATTCCCTATCCTCTTATGTAACAGAAGAGTAGACTCATCTTAATTACTTTTATTTGTTTATTTAATTTCTATTTTTTTGTACTAATCATTTTTTCTCCTTTCCTTCACTAACCCTTTTGGCAACATCGACGATCGAATCCTATAAAAACCTACCATTTGGAAATGCCACATAAATCCTGGCAACAATGGTGTTCATGAAAATTCTAAACACGCCCGTTGACATTGACATTTTATTCAACGGATAAAACACTACCATTGAAATGCCGCAAAAATTCTGGCAACACTGATCTATTCATGGAAAAATCTTAAACCTACCGTTGACACAAACTTTTGTTCAAACGTGGTAAAATTCTACTACTGCCATATATGGCAAACACTGCGAGAACTAACCATTGACAATGACAGGTGTACACAATGATCGCAACAGCTGCTATGGTGAATCTTCTGCCGGAGGGGACGTATAAGAAGTTCTTCGGAGGCCTGGCCCTTACAAGATATCCTTCAGGATATTGACGAGAAGCATGTCCTGTTTAACCACGTTTCACGATACACAATACATGCCGAAGTCGAACGGCTTCTGTGTTGCCAACCACACGAGTCCTATAGATGTTGCCATGCTCACGTCAACACTTGTTTCTCTTTGGTAGTATTTTTTATTTTTTTAGGGAGTATGTGTTTTCTTTTCATTAAGATGTGATGTCCGTTTGCGCATTGTATTGTGTGATGTCAAATGTTCATCTCATTTTTCATTATGGTATTGTTTATGGTCATAGTTATAAACTGTTTTTTAAGGTATTTTTGATATTAAAGTATTGGTAGATGCAATTTATAAATCTACTGTTATTTTAAATGTTGGGACTATAATTGTATTAAAATGGGATCTGATTAATTCATACAAATTAGAATCTATTTCTTTCTTCCTCTCCTCTTTCAGCACGTGATGCGGGTATTTGCTTACATGCTAATAATTAAAAATAAATAAATAACCACATGTCATGCCACGCTGGGCCACACAGCGCCATCTAGCCTCAAAACTAAGCCGAAGTTTTGTACTATGGGTACTAGACAACTGATAAACTTACTTAGATACATTTTTTGCATAATGTGCTTGGTTACTGGCTCGGTGGCTCAATTGGTAGTGACCTCTGCCTTCTAGAGCAAGGGTCGTGGGTTCGATCCCACACAGTACAAACATTTGTGTGCATGAACATGTCTGTTTGTATTGTGTGGGTGTTTTCTACTGTATAATTGTATCTATTTACAAAAAAAAAATGTATACCTATGTAAGTTTTATCAGTTGTCTAGTACCCAAAATTACAAGCTTCGGCTTAGTTTGGGGCTAGATGGCGTGAGTGGCCCAGCGTGGCATGTCTTGGGTTATTTATTATTTATTTATTTATTGTTTAATTATCACATTTTTGTATGAGATCCCATTTTATACTAAACTTTAAACATAATTATGTCGATATTTGATGGTACACTTACGGTCTGAGGGCTAACACATTGAGTGAACTCAGGGAATCATGTAGATGGATTATCCATAAAAAAATTTAATTCGTCTGATAATTTTGTTATAACTAAATAAGAATAACATGCAAACTACGCCATCTAGTTAAACTATAGGCCGAAGTACGTACTACGGGTAATATTTATTTCTGTTGGTACCTTCGTGTTTCTGATACCCATAACACAAGTGGCTTAAGCTGCTTACTTTGGGATCGGAGCAATGTATGTGATGTTGTCTAATATTTATAATTTATTTTAAAATCTACTTATTAACAGAAATTATCTGACGAATTTGTTCAAATCATACATTTTTGCGTATAATCCCACTCTCACGGGCACCATCCGCGGTCGCTTTAGGTGTGGTGGCTGATCGCTTGCACGGCGTGCGTGGGCCACGCTCCCGGACGGGCCGCTGAAGAGACGCACCAACCACACGGTCTCCATAATGTGCTTCAACCTGCTCTCGCGCTGCATATCCGCTGTGATCACGTACCACGGCGCGAGGAACCGCCCGCGCGGCGGCATCTGCGTCGCCAACCACACCAGCCCCATAGACGCGCTGGTTCTCATGAACGACAACACTTATTCATTGGTAAGTCTAAGCAGCGACAGGTGGCGCTGTAACTGACGAGATAGTACCGCCGCTGGCCGATAGGTGGCGCTGTAACATAAAATGGTGGCTGCTTCTGACAGCGGCTGTGGTAGTTACTGCGCGCGGTCAATAGATGGCGCTGCTCTTTATACAGCGGAGCGCTCTAGCCCGCTGTGGCATCACATGGTATTTCCTAAGTTTGCTGGCTAGAAAACAAAATGGTAGCTGTCAGTCGGAACGTAGCTACTGGCTGCAGATCCAAGCGTTTTCTCGCTACTGTTACTCAAGTCGACAGACAGGAAACTAGGTGAGTAAGGGGTCAGGATCGCAATAGATAGGCATAGCTGGCTATGTGTCAAACTAGAGATGGCGGTGGTCGCTATATGGCACCGCTAGTCGATAGATGGCTGCTGATTCTTGAACCGGCGCATTCTTGAGACTTTCACTCTTACCTATTATCCCTACCTATAAGCCCGCGGTGAAGGTTAGTAAGTAGCTATATACAGTGACGTCACCACACAGTCTCCATAGGTTGAGATTCTGCTTTCTGCCGCCGTGCGCGCCAGACGTCACTGCGATTTACGCTCCGATCTGCCCTTTTGAGAGCAAATCGTTGCTATCTATTTCATACAGACACGAGGATATCCTTTTCCCGTAAGGATATCCTTACGCGCCTCACTAGTGCAAACCCACGGTTTTAGTGGTCGTTTGGTGGATACCTAACGGTGCCAACGAAGCCAAACGGGGCTGACAACCGAGGCACTCGCTGCGCCCCCTCAGGCAAAGCCAATCACTCGGCGGGGCTAGCTCCACCGGCCTTGGGGGGTCTCTCTAGCGAAGCTAGCCATCTCCTCCCGACCTTACCCTTCCTTCTTCCCATTCCTCGGTTGTTGTTTGGGCGCCTAGGGTTTCGACCCGAAGCTACCCTCTGCACCCCGGGGCAGCTAGGACCCTCTGCACATTGAGATTGGCAGGGGGAATACAAGCTTAGGGCTCACCATAGGAACACCCTTCCCGCCTATCCCGCGGGGAGGTCAAACTAGCAACACACCCCCGGGCCGTTTCAGCCCGGGCGCGAACGTAGGCCAGTTAGGCGCGACTGCCGTGTGGTTTCTTGCTGCTTCTTCCCACGGAACGCGACGCGAACGAAGCAGTGTAGTTTACCGTTCGCTACAGTAGCTGTTGGGCCGACCGCCATGGTCGACCCCGTACTCGCCGAGGTCCTTAGGCCTTGGCTAAGTTCCCGCAGGTGCGGGCAGCCCTCCTCGGGAGGTCCCCGCCCTCGGTGCTGCTGCATCAGAGGACCTTCGTCCTCGGCCCCTGCCGCCCTTCCGGCGCCCCCCCGCGCCTTCAGCGCCCCCCGCCCCCCGCCCCACTGCGGCCTCCGCCGTCAGTGCAGGCCGTCCTGGCGACAAGGCCGCCTCGGCCTCGCGCCTTTGCTCGATGAGCAAAATGGACGCGGAGGTCCATCCCCTCCTCCAGCTCCTCCACCACCTCGGAGGAGGAGCAATCGGCCGAGTCCTCGGACGAGTTTACGCTCGTCGAGGGGCTCGAAGCGCAAGCGCGCCCGCCGCCCGAAGCCTGCCAAATCGGCAGCAGCCCCCCCCCCCGCCCCCCCGGGCGAAGAGGGTCCCCAAGCGGGGAACTCGCCCTCTTCCGCCACGGCCCCCGCAAGGAGCCCTCTCCGCCGCCACTTTACGTCCGGAAAAGGACAAGTGGCTGGCCATCACCCAGCGATGCCAAACTCTTGGCATCAATTATCTATCGGCACGCACCACCCAGCAGGGTATTAGGTGCAGGTCCCGACCTCCAACGAGCATCGTCGCTTCACGACGATGCTCAAGCAAATGGGAATAGGCTTCCACACCTATGCCCCTGCCCAGGAGCGCCAGCTCCGGGTGATCGCCAGGGGAGTTCCCAAGGAACTCTCCAGCGCTGAGATCCTCGAGGATCTCAAAGCGCAGGCTTTCCCCGCCACTTGAGGTGCACAGGCTGCACAAGGGCAAATCGCCAACCCCCAGCCCTTCGACCTGGTTCTCATCGTGCTTGAACGCACGGAGGCCGGCAAGGGCATTTTCAACGTCAAAACCATATGCAGTTATCTGGCATAACGGTTGAGAACCCCATAAGAAGGGGCCTCCAGGGCAGTGTCACCGCTGCCAGCTCTACGGGCACTCTGCCCGCAACTGCTTCGCCAAGCCGAGGTGCGTCAAGTGCCTCGGTGATCACGGCACCACCGATTGTACCCGCCCGAAAGACAGGGCGCTTTGCGTAGAGAGCCCTAGCTGCGTGCTCTGCGGGGAGGGGGACACCCCGCGAACTATCGCGGGTGCCCGCGTGCTCCGCGTGCCAACCGAAAGGTTGCACAAAGGGCAGCGGCCGCCTCCAAGGGCGGTTTTCAGCGCGTCCCGCCCCTCGCCCTGCCTCTAAGGCACCTACCCCCCCGGCCCCTCAGGCCCCCCCTACCCCGGCGAAGTTGCTGTACAGGCAACCTCTTCGCCGCCGCGTTGGCCCACAGTGGCCCGCCCCGTGGGTCACCAAGCCGCACAAGCACCCCCTAAGGGTGCCCCCCAACCTCCGCGCACCCCTGCGGCCCAGCGCCGCAGCAGCGCAACCCCCCGCCCTGTGGCTCCCTCCCAGGCGTCCCTATGGGCCGACCACGCACTGATCTCCCGCTTTTTCGAGGAGATCGACTTTGTCCTGGTGACACGCGTGGCCCGAGTCCCGAGGAGGGCGGAAGGTAATCCTTCCGCCATGCTACAGGTGGCCCTTATGGCCGAACCCCGCCGGGCGTCTCTCGCCTCGTTTTTAAAGTATCTCCATAATGGAATTACTTTCCCCTAGGAGCAGAGTCAAACCGAACAGCCTCAAAGTGGGCTACTTCAATGCCAACGGGCTCTTGTCCCAGAGGGGCGAAGTAGCCGCTTTTCTCTCAGAACCACCAACTTGATGTCCTTCTGGTCCAAGAGACCTTTCTCAAACCCGGCACCCGGGACCCCCAAGATCGCGAACTACAAGTTAGTTCGCAACGATCGCACCACGTCTGCCCTTGGTGGCACCCTGCTTTATTACAAAAGCTCTCTCTATTGTTCCCCTGTGGACACTCCCCGCCTCACCCACATTGAGGCCTCTGTATGCCGGATAGGTATGACTGGCCATCAGCCTATCGTACTAGTATCCGCGTACCTCCACCGCCAAACTCATTCGGCCAATCCTAGATCACTCCTTAGCGAAGATCTAGAGGCCTTATTAGGGCTAGGCGCCTCCGTAATTATCGGGGGCGACCTAAACGCCAAAACTACCGCTTGGTGTTGTCATACAACTAATCCTCGCGGTCGCCCTTCTTGAGTCTCTGTCTCTCCACTTTGACATAGTGGCTCCCATGTCCCCTACGCACTTTCCGCACAATGTGGAATGTCGCCCGGATATCCTAGACGTCGTACTCCTGAAGAATGTGAACTTACGTTTGCGCTCTATAGAAGTGATGCACGAGCTAGATTCAGACCACAGGCCCGTAGTTATAGAGCTTATCCCCAGGTTAGGTCTCCCCACTGAGGGCCTGTCACCCCCCACCAAAGTCAAGGTGGACTGGGACCGACTCGGCGAGAGCCTAAAGTCGGTAACATCTCCGCTCTTAGACGCTATTCCAGACGATATCGTCTCTGTCCAAGACACGCTAGTTGCAATCGACTCGCTCACAGGGCACGTGCAGAACGTCGTTCGCGACTGTTCGCGGCGGGTTCCGGTGACGGCCCACCGTCGCTGGAACCTGCCTGCGGATGTGCGGGCCCTGTTGACCGAGAAGAACGCGGCTGTCAGAGCGTACGACTCTTATCCCACTGAATCGAACCGCGTCCGCATGCGGGCTCTACAGCGATCTGTAAAGCAGCGTATTGCGGCACTTCGGAACGATCAGTGGCACACGTTCGTGGGTAATCTCAACCCCGACCAATTCGCTTTCTGGCACTTGGCCCGTAAGCTTAAGACCGATAGTTGCGCTTCGACGCCCCCCCTCCACCGTCCCGACCAACCCCCCGCCTTTGATGACGAGGAAAAGTCGGAATGTTTGGCCGAGAGTCTCGAGGCCCAATGCTCCCCCAGTACCCTACCAGTAGACCCAGACCACCTCGCCACAGTCGAGGCGGAGGTCGAACGTAGATCTGCCCTTCCGGCAACCTCCCCACCGCTTGAGCCGGTGACGATAGACGAGGTTCAGTCCATTGTGAGGGGACTCCACCCGCGCAAAGCGCCAGGTTGCGACGGGATTACCAACAAAGTGCTCAGACGCTTTCCCCAACACCTACTTCTCTTACTCACCGCTATTTTCAACGCGGCTCTGAGTAATTGCATCTTCCCACAGTCGTGGAAGGAGGCCACAGTCATAGGTATCCCGAAGCCCGGGAAACCGAAAACTGAGCCCTCCAGCTACAGGCCTATCAGCCTTCTCTGTACCATTGGCAAGATCTATGAGCGCATTATTTATAATCGCCTTAGAGACTTCGCCCACGACCATAGGCTCATTCCCGATGAGCAGTTCGGCTTCCGAGCCAGACATTCGTGCGTACAACAAGTGCATCGCATTGTTGAGCACATCCTCCTCAATTTCAATCGCCCCCGCCCTCGCAGGACGGGGGCGATATTCTTCGACGTAGCGAAAGCGTTCGACAAAGTCTGGCACCAGGGCTTAATTTATAAGCTCTACACACTCGAAGTGCCAGACCGTCTTGTGCACATCTTACAGGACTTTTTGTCGAACCGTACTTTCCGCTACAAAGTCGAGGGGGTACTTTCCCCCCCCCACCCCATCAGAGCCGGGGTCCCCCAGGGCTCCGTGCTCTCCCCCATTTTGTTCACGCTGTACACCAGCGACATCCCCACCTTCGACGTTCCCAAGCCTCTCCAGGCTCACGTGGCCCTCTTTGCTGACGATACAGCTATATACTGTACGTCTCGCACTGAGGCTCCCATCATCCGAACCCTCCAGAACGCCGCCGATTCCCTCGGCGCTTGGTTCACTAAATGGAGGATCGAAGTCAATCCCGCCAAGAGCTCTGCCATCATGTTCCGGAGGAACGCGGTACTCCCGCGGAGCCTTCCGATTTCGATGTTCGGCAAATCGATCCCTTGGGAACGAGTTGTCCGTTACCTGGGTGTGTACCTGGACAATGGACTGACCTTCCGACATCACATCAAGACAGTCCGCGACCGAGCGTCTTTTACGCTCGGCCGCCTACATTGCCTTCTGAACAAGCGTAGTAAACTGTCCCTTAGAAATAAGGTTCGACTTTACACGACTTGCATCCGCCCTATCATGACGTACGCGAGCGTTGTCTTCGCACACGCCGCTCCGTCACATATCAAACGACTCCAAGTCGTTCAGAACCGCTTCTTGCGTAAGGCAACAGGCGCCCCCTGGTTCCTTAGGAACGAAAACCTTCACATCGACTTAGAACTGCCGACTATCGCGCAGTACCTTAAGCGATGCTCCACTAAATATTTTGACTCTGCTCCGCATCACCCCAATCCGTTAGTGGTCTCCGCCGCTGACTACGTCCCTCCCGAAGCCCCCCATGGTAGGAAACGTCGCCCCCGTCACGTCCTCCTGGACGATGACGATCCTATCACCCTCGCCATGCTGGCCGCCGCCGAACAGCTCGCGACACAATCAAACACGTCACGCCCGTCGTTCCGACCCCGCCGGCGGGGTCCTGCGCCGCGTCGTCCCTTAGCTTCCGCGTCCCGCCCGCGAAACCGGCCCGCAACCGGTCGCCCCTCTCCTCAAAATATCGTCCGTAGGGACCCTCCCAGCAGCGCCCTAAGCCGAGGCCCGAGCCCCACTAGGGGGCGCCCTTAGCTGTGCTGTTTAACTTACCTAGGGGTGAGAGCCTTCCGCTCCCCCAACAGTTCGGTGATGATGACAAGGCCGTCCTGGCCATCATCGTAGTCATTTAGAAAAAAAAAAAAAAAAAAAAAAAAAAAAAAAAAAAAACAGTCTCCATAACGTGCTTCAACCTGCTCTCGCGCTGCATATCCGCGGTGATCACGTACCACGGCGCGAGGAACCGCCCGCGCGTGGGCATCTGCGTCGCCAACCACACCAGCCCCATAGACGCGCTGGTGCTCATGAACGACAACACTTACTCGCTGGTGAGTACAAGCAGACGACAGGTGGCGCTGTAACATAAAAATGGTGGCTGCTTCTGACAGCGGCTGTGGTAGTACTGCGCGCGGTCAATAGATGGCGCTGCGCTTTACACAGCGGAGCGCTCTAACCCGCGGTGTCGAGATTTTCAACTTCCCACGGTATTCACAAGCTTGCTGGCGACAAAATGGCGGACGGAGCTAGCTGTCAGACGGAATGCAGCTATTGGCAGCAGATCCACGCGTTGCTTCGGCTACTGTTACTCAAGTCGACAGGAAACTAGGTGAGTGATGATCGAGGATCGCAATAGATACCTAGCATAGATAGCTATTTATGAGACTAGATAGCGATCGCTATATGGCAGCGGTAGTCGATAGATAGCGCTGCTTTCTTGAGTCTTTGACCTGTACGCTGGTCAACAGATGGCGCTGCTCTTAAAGCGGCGTGGTTTTGAGATTTTCACTTTTACTTATTTCCACTACGGTTCGCTTAGCCACCGATATATGTAAGTACGTATATAATTATAGCAACCACACCTCATGGAGCAGAATAATATGTATCGCTACCAGCTACATTTGTGTAAGTAACTGGGTATAAATAGGCTATTATGGCTAAAAATTGTAATTAGTCCGTCTTTTAGATTATTCAAAATTAAAAGACACGTATTTTTTATTTGTAAATTAGACTAAAAATTACAAAGTTATAGCCCGTTGAAATTACGCGTGACGTCACTCGGTGAGGCATTTTTACGGGAGCGAGTGACGTCCAAGACTCCCTACTTCCCTCCTTACTCCTAACTTTTGATGCCTTTTATCTTTTCTATTGTTTATTTAAAGGAAAAAATACGAGTCTTTTATTTTTGAATAAGCTAAAAGACGGACTAATTACAATTTTTAGCCATAATAGCCCATTCGTATGAAAATGGGATATATTTATGTTAAAATGGTTTTGTGTACGTCTCTCAGCATGTTCTATGTTGGGAATATATGTTTATAGCATGAATGATATTTTAATGGGGCTCTAATATTATATTAAGTTTAACATAATAAGTTCCTCAAGATACATAAGTAATTCAAAATATATCACGCTCGGCCAGAAAGCGCCCTCTGGCCCCAAACTAAGCCGAAGCTTGTTCTCTGGGTACTAGACAACTGATGAATTTACTTCCATATAACCCTAGAATTTCATTAGTAGTTTCTCCCTTCACTATATTAGCGTGGAAAGACTAATTTACCATAGAACCGACGAGCGTAGTGTAGGACGCCCTCAGGCCAGGTGGAGTGACGATTTGTGCAGGACGGCTGGCAAGTGCTGGATGCGAGAAGCCCGGGATCGAGCAAAGTGTCAATAGGGAATATGCATGACTTTTTTCATGGATTTATTGAGATCAGAATTTTTAAAATACCTTTTCTATGAAGCGAGTTATAAAGCGTTAAAGTTATTGCTTAGACAGAGAGATCCGACGTGGCGGATGACGTCACGTACCGTGCCCGCCATACAAACTCCATAGAAAAATCTGTTTCGCGTGAGAGAGACGGATATAGTTACTTTCAACGACTGTATCTCGCCCAATTTTCAGCCAATTATGATTTTGGTTTTCACTGTTTGTAATATATTTTTTTTCTATTTTACGATAAATTAATAAATACATGAAATTATTTTTCATGCATATTCCCTATTGAACGCCTGTTCATAATAAGCCTTTATTATGCCTAGCATTGGAGTGTTCTGATGATGAAGTGGGTCGAATCACCACCATCATCAGCCTATCCAGCTGTTCACCATTTTGGGCAAACATCTGGAAGGAATATCCATAATCGCCACGTTGATCAGGCTGGTTGGGCAGAGCCGTCTTTTTAAACTATTTGAGGCCCTGGGCACATTAGGACCATGGGGCCCCTATGACCTAAATATCAGTTATCATTTGGTAATCTGGCAGGAACTAGGGGGCCCCATTCGATCACGGGGCCCTGGGCACGTGCCCATAGTGCCCAATGGGGAAGAGGCCCCTCTGGACAGGCGGGTTGGGTATCGCGGGGTGTAGCTTCTCGCTCCGGTGACGCTGCTGCCCGTCACCGGCCTGCGGTATTTAGCTACGCCTTCAATCGTGATGGTTATACCGCCACCAGTCGGTTGCCAGCGCCTCGTTTGTATTCGGCAGGATGCACTACGTGCAGGTGAGGGTGGCTTGGAGCCAAAAGATGATAGGTCGAATTTACATCCCATGCGTCAAATAAAAGATGTTATTCTAATTATGCGACAATTTTCAGATCGGTCAAAGGCACGGCGGCTTTCTAGGGCTCCTGCAGCGAGCGCTGGCCAGGGCTTCGCCCCACATCTGGTTCGAGAGGTCCGAGGTGAAGGACAGGCATGCCGTCGCTACCAGGTGAGATTTTCGATATAGCGGTAGTGTGACAGCCAAGTTCGCAATAAGATCGAATTTCTTCTTTACAGAAACATGAAATAGGAATGCGGAATGTTAAAAAATTTCACTCTAAAAGCACAACTACTCGTATTTTTATGTACAGTAATACCCCGCTTTACGCGAGGGATACGTTCCAGAAAAAATCGCGTTATTTTTTTAATAGGGAACGTTTTGATTTAAGTTTCGAGTCAAAATTTCAATACAATTCTTTGAGATTATTTTACAGTATCCCTGTACTTAAAGGCACTTAATGGTTTATGAAGGTTTATGATGAAACATAGTTATTTTATTAGTCAAAATTTTATACAAAAATGGTTAAATTATGTATGTATCTCCATTATATGTTAAAACAGAACTGTCAGCCGAGCTAAACATGACGGAACTAACGAAACGAACGATAGAATCCCCATGAAACAAAATCAAAGGACGGACTCCTGATTCATCAAAGAGAATGTTCTGAGGAAACGGGGATTATGACAATAGGCTATTATGGCAAAAAATTGTAATAAGTCCGTCTTTTAAGCTTATTCAAAAATAAAAGACACGTATTTTTCCTTTTTTCATTCAAGTAAACAATAGCAAAAATACAAGGCATCAAAAGTTAGGAGTGGGAGTCTTTGACGTCACTCGCTCCCGTAAAAATGCATCACCGAGTGACTTCACGCGTAATTTCAACGGGTTAGAACTTTGTAATTTTTAGTCCAATTTACAAATACAAAAATACGTGTCTTTTATTTTTGAATAAGCTAAAAGATGGACTAATTACAATTTTTAGCCATAATAGCCAATAGTGAAGTTAAAGACTACATTAGGGTTCTACATTACGTTTTAAAAGAACTTCTTTCAAATTACGCGCTCAGTTACGCGATACTTGAAATTCGCGTTATAGTGAAACCGCGCATAACGGGGTCGCGTAAAGCGGGGCATAGCGAATCTTCCGTAGAATCTTCGCTCGAATTGAGCCGCCCGTCCGGGGAAGGACCTCCACCCTATAGAATACCGCAGTCAAATGACCTCTGGGTCGTGTTTCTGCCGGTGAGTAGGGTTTCCGGAGCTCGTGGGGGGTTAGGGTTGGGCCGGCATGGCAGTGGCAACTGACAGGTAACTGACCAGTTACTTGCCCGTTGTCACAGCGACTTGGGCTTCTCTTTCGCTTTCCATCAGGCGTAGGGTAGCCATTATGTCGAGCCACAAAAAAAAGGTTAGCTGTTTTCCACTACATGTAATACCTTACAAAACATGATCTTACCGTGTTTCCAGGCTTAAGGAGCACATATCTGTGGCGGACAACCCGCCGATCCTGATCTTCCCCGAGGGCACTTGTATAAACAACACGTCTGTGATGCAGTTCAAGAAGGGGTCGTTTGAAGTCGGCGGGACAATATACCCGGTGGCCATTAAGTGAGTACACTTTTACCTATTTGATAGCGTCTCTCGCGCAAACTGTTCAGTTTAGAAAAATATTATACTCTCAGCGTCAAAAAAATGGCCATATTTTTTAAAAATCGCAACTTTGGCGTCAATTTTCTTTTTTATTAAATGAAATGAAGATTTTTTAAAGGTTATTTGAGCTTTCAAATGATACCAATATTGGTAGGGTTATAATGCGTATGAAAGATTAATGTTATTTTACCTATTCATAGATACCCCACACTATGGTACGGGTTTGATGTAAAAAAAAATGAGTTTCAGTTCTATGTATGGGGAATTGGGTAACCCCAAAAATTTTGGTTTTTTTCTGATTATATTTTGAAATCTTAATGCGGTTTACAGAATACATCTACGCACCAAATTACAATAATGTAGCTCTTATAGTTTCGGAATAAACTGGCTGTGACACACGGACGGACGAACAGACAGACAGACGGACTCATGTCTGGGAATCCATAAGGGTCCCGTTTTTGCCATTTGACTACGGAACCCTAAAAAAATATATGAACCTGTCGTTTCATCGACGCAGATACGACCCGCGCTTCGGCGACGCGTTCTGGAACAGCTCCCGCTACGGCATGCTCCACTACCTGCTGAACATGATGTCGTCGTGGGCGATAGTGTGCGACGTGTGGTACCTGCCGCCCATGCACCGCGCGCCCGACGAGTCCGCCGTGGACTTCGCCAACCGCGTCAAGGCGGCCGTGGCGCGGCGGGGAGGCCTGGTGGACCTGCAGTGGTGAGTCAGTGGATAGTCCTCCCTCCCACCGACAGATGGCGCCACACAAGGTTCCCAGTTAGTTCGGCCGCTCACCGATAGATGGCGCTATACAAGGTAATTTTTTAGTTTGTTCCATCGGTCGCCGATAGTTGGCCCTGTTTGGTGCCGGCGCGCTTCTTAGCATACTGATCGACATGCAATGGTGAGTAGCATGCTATTAGTTTGCTAGTTAGTTCAACCGTTAGCTAATAGATGGCGTCAGCTGTACTTGTTAGTTCGTCATTTCGCTGGTAGATGGTAGACTTCTAGTGACAAGCGTGCTATTTAAGTTAGTGTGTTTGACGGCTGCCCTGTAAATGTGGAGCGTGCTAATAACTTAAGTGTGTTGGTTAGCTTGCTATATTCCAAAGGCGTTAGTTGTAATTTCATTTCTAGTTCGCTTTAGTAGATAGTCGTTAGGTAACTATTGACCACTAGGACGGAGATGCTTCAACGGTGTCAGTTCGCTCCGTCACAATGGTTTTAGGGAGCGTTCCTCTTCGCGGCCGGGTATCTTGTCTCCTTCTACCACAGTTGGCTAGGTCTAGTGTCTGGTGAGTGTCGGATGCTCCGCTACCTGCTGAACATGATGTCGTCGTGGGCGATAGTGTGCGACGTGTGGTACCTGCCGCCCATGCACCGCGCGCCCGACGAGTCCGCCGTGGACTTCGCCAACCGCGTCAAGGCGGCCGTGGCGCGGCGGGGAGGCCTCGTGGACCTGCAGTGGTGAGTCAGTAGATAGTCCTCCCTCCCACCGACAGATGGCGCCACACGAGTTACCCAGTTAGTTCGGCCGCTCACCGATAGATGGCGCTATACAAGGTAATTTTTTTGTTAGTTCGATCGGTCGCCGATAGTTGGCCCTATTTGGTGCCGACGCGCTTCTTAGCATACTGATCGACATGCAATGGTGAGTAGCATGCTATTAGTTTGCTAGTTAGTTCAACCGTTCGCTAATAGATGGCGTCAGCTGTACTTGTTAGTTCGTCATTTCGCTGGTAGATAGTAGACTTCTAGTGACAAGCGTGCTATTTAAGTTAGTGTGTTTGACGGCTGCCCCCCTATAGCTCTCAGCGTCTCCATGGCGTCAGTTGTAATTTCATTTGTAGTTAGCTTCGCTCGTTAGTAGATGGTCGTAACCTATAAACCACAAGGACGGAGATGCTTCAAAGGTGTCAGTTTGCTCGGTCACAATAACAATGGTTTTAGGGAGTGTTCCTCTTCGCGGCCGGGTATCTTGTCTCCTACCACAGTTGGCTAGGTCTAGTGTCTGGTGAGTGTCGGATCCTCCGCTACCTGCTGAACATGATGTCGTCGTGGGCGATAGTGTGCGACGTGTGGTACCTGCCGCCCATGCACCGCGCGCCCGACGAGTCCGCCGTGGACTTCGCCAACCGCGTCAAGGCGGCCGTGGCGCGGCGGGGAGGCCTGGTGGACCTGCAGTGGTGAGTCAGTAGATAGTCCTCCCTCCCACCGACAGATGGCGCCACACAAGGTTCCTAGTTAGTTCGGCCGCTCACCGATAGATGGCGCTATACAAGATATTTTTTTAGTTAGTTAGATCGGTCGCCGATAGTTGGCCCTATTTGGTGCCGGTGCGCTTCTTTGCATACTGATCGACATGCAATGGTGAGTAGCATGCTATTAGTTTGCTAGTTAGTTCAACCGTTCGCTAATAGATGGCGTCAGCTGTACTTGTTAGTTCATCATTTCGCTAGTAAATGGTAGACTTCTAGTGACAAGCGTGCTATTAAGTTAGTGTGTTTGACGGCTGCCCTCTTAAAGCTCTCAGCGTCAGTTGTAATTTCATTTGTAGTTAGCTTCGCTCGTTAGTAGATGGTCGTAACCTATAAACCACAAGGACGAAGATGTTTCAAAGGTGTCAGTTTGCTCGGTCACAATAACAATGGTCTTAGGGAGTCTTCCTCTTCGCGGCAGGATATCTTGTCTCCTTCTACCGTATACCTACCTACCACAGTTGGCTACGTCTAGTGTCTGGTGAGTGTCGGATGCTCCGCTACCTGCTGAACATGATGTCCTCGTGGGCGATAGTGTGCGACGTGTGGTACCTGCCGCCCATGCACCGCGCGCCCGACGAGTCCGCCGTGGACTTCGCCAACCGCGTCAAGGCGGCCGTGGCGCGGCGGGGAGGCCTGGTGGACCTGCAGTGGTGAGTCAGTGGATAGTCCTCCCTCCCACCGACAGATGGCGCCACACAAGGTTCCCAGTTAGTTCGGCCGCTCACCGATAGATGGCGCTATACAAGGTAATTTTTTAGTTTGTTCCATCGGTCGCCGATAGTTGGCCCTGTTTGGTGCCGGCGCGCTTCTTAGCATACTGATCGACATGCAATGGTGAGTAGCATGCTATTAGTTTGCTAGTTAGTTCAACCGTTAGCTAATAGATGGCGTCAGCTGTACTTGTTAGTTCGTCATTTCGCTGGTAGATGGTAGACTTCTAGTGACAAGCGTGCTATTTAAGTTAGTGTGTTTGACGGCTGCCCTGTAAATGTGGAGCGTGCTAATAACTTAAGTGTGTTGGTTAGCTTGCTATATTCCAAAGGCGTTAGTTGTAATTTCATTTCTAGTTCGCTTTAGTAGATAGTCGTTAGGTAACTATTGACCACTAGGACGGAGATGCTTCAACGGTGTCAGTTCGCTCCGTCACAATGGTTTTAGGGAGCGTTCCTCTTCGCGGCCGGGTATCTTGTCTCCTTCTACCACAGTTGGCTAGGTCTAGTGTCTGGTGAGTGTCGGATGCTCCGCTACCTGCTGAACATGATGTCGTCGTGGGCGATAGTGTGCGACGTGTGGTACCTGCCGCCCATGCACCGCGCGCCCGACGAGTCCGCCGTGGACTTCGCCAACCGCGTCAAGGCGGCCGTGGCGCGGCGGGGAGGCCTCGTGGACCTGCAGTGGTGAGTCAGTAGATAGTCCTCCCTCCCACCGACAGATGGCGCCACACAAGGTTCCTAGTTAGTTCCCCCGCTCACCGATAGATGGCGCTAGGCCGCTATGACCGGCTTACATGTTAGGTCGCCCGTTAGCAGATAGATGGCGCCAGCTCCGGCTTACGTGTTAGTTCGCCCGTGAGCCGATAGATGGCGCTAGCTCCGGCTTACATGTTAGTTCGCCCGTGAGCCGATAAATGGCGCTAGTTTCATGTATGTTGCGATTTTGAAAATTCCTTTATTTTTCTGAAGGGTGTACTTCCTAGTTGGTCTCATTGTCACCATATTGAATGGGCATGGTGCCGAAAAAAAAGGTAATTAGTCCGTCTTTTAGATTGTTAAAAAATAAAAGACACGTATTTTTTCATTTGTAAATTAGACCAAAAATTACAAAGATATAGCCCGTTAAAATTACGCGTGACGTCAAAGAGTGGGAGTTTTTTTTGCCTCTGAGTGACGCCAAAGACCCCCACTCCTAAATTTTGATGCCTTGTAACTTTGTTATTTTTAGTTTAAATGAAAAAAGGAAAATACGTGTCCAATATATTTTTATAATCTAAAATACGGACTAAATATGATGTAATTATTTGGACCCTGGAATCACCCTATTCAGTTTTTTTTTTCTCTTTACAGGGACGGCCAACTGAAAAGAATGAAGGCGAAAAAGGAATGGCGGGAGTTACAACAAGAGGAGTTCAGCAAGAGATTAAAAGAGATGTAGTGTTGTAATCAAGTGACGCGACGAATACGATAACTGTTACTGCGCACCGCGCATATCAAGTGATCAGTGTTGTGACTTTACCGGCCGCCATATTGGATCTAAGGAAGTTTGTTTTTTTTTTAAACTATTTATTACTAGGTTTTAATTGTGATTTTTATAATTGATATATTATTGTGTGCGGATGAATATCTACTGTTGTCTACTTAAAAATCGATGCTACTCGATATTTTGGCGTTTAGTGTCTGAAATTGAGGCAAAATTTACGCTAATTCATGCATTTTTTAATTTATTGTATGATTAACAAACATTCGTGTGATGAACCCTTGTGTTTGTGCCGTGTCTGGGTGTTTATATTTGTATTTAAGTATTTATTTGTGCTACCTTCGTTGTTCTGATACCCATAACACAAGTGCTTAAGCTACTTACTTTGGGATCGGAGCAATGTATGTGATGTTGTCTGATATTTATTTATTAACCAACTGTGCCCGTGACTTCGCCCGCGTGGTGTACAGTTTCATCCCCTATTGTATCGCCTTGGGGGTAGAATTGATGAAAATCGTTTCTTACCGGAACCCTACGTCATAACATCTACTTGCATGCCAAATTTCAGCCCGATTCGCGTTCTGAGAAGTCATTGCCCCGAAACTAAGCGATCAGCTGACATCTACCACGCTTATTTATTTTTTTAAGGAAAGAGTAATAATCATTTTACAAAAGCTATTATGGCTAAAAATTGTAATTAGTCCGTCTTTTAGCTTATTCAAAAATAAAATACATGTATTTTTTTATTTGTAAATTAGACTGAAAATTACAAAGTTATAGCCCGTTGAAATTACGCGTGACGTCACTCGGTGAGGCATTTATTACGGGAGCGAGTGACGTCAAAGACTTCCATTCCTAACTTTTGATGACTTGTATCTTTGCTATTGTTTATTTGTATAAAAAAAGGAAAGTTCGTGTCTTTATTTTTAAATAAGCCAAAAGATGGACTAATTAAAATTTTTAGCCATAATAGCCTATTTATACCAAATTTCTTTATAATATTATTTTTTTATAATATTAATTGAACAGCTTTTGAAGTTTTTTTTAACTTTGGAAGAGTATTTTACTATCATCATCACCAGCCTTTATCAGTCCACTGCTGGACATAGGTCTCTCCAATTGTTCCCTTTGCTCGACCCTGGGCTTCTTGCATCCAGCACTTGCCAGCCGTCCTGCGCAAATCGTCACTCCGCCTGGCCTGAGGGCGTCCTACACTACGTTTGCCGAGAGGAGAATTTAGTATAATTTTAAATTCAAATGCTATAGTCTGAGGATATATAATGAGGAGCTCGGTGGCGCCGCGGTCTTGTTCGCTTAACAATGATCGCAACGTTGTGCAACCATTGGCGCGGTCAATCCGATGATGGGTGACCAAAATTTGACACCGATTTCCTCCGTGCTTCGGAAGGCACGTTAAGCTGTTGGTCCCGGGTGCTATCTTTACCAACTCAGATAGCAGTCGTCACATCATATCATAGATGATGATAACTCTGACGCCCAACTGGGAATGGGTATAGCTTACCCTAAGTGTTGCGGAGGTCTGATGGCAGTCGCTCTGTGTAAAAGCTTAGCCCTCGCCAAATCTCTCAGTTTGGGAAGCCGACCCTGAGACAATCGGGGAAAAGGCTAGGATGATGATGCTATACAATATACATAGATAGTATTACTGAATCTTTTTACTATGGGAAAGCAACAACAACATTTTTTTTTACATATACATATTACTTTTTTTTACTTATTAGATAAAAGTAGATATTTATTCACACATGAAGGTAGTATTACGTAGACACAATGTAAATATTAGTCGAATCAATTTAATAAATTCCATTCTGTAGCCTCGTTTGTAGGTTAATAGGCCTGTTTCCTCAAAAAATGTAATTAGTCCGTCTTTTAGATTATTCAAAAATAAAAGACACGTATTTTTTCATTTATAAATTAGACCATAAATTACAAAGACATAGCCCGTTAAAATTACGCGTGACGTCACAGAGTGGGAGTTTTTTCGCCACTAAGTAACGTCAAAGACCCCCACTCCTAAATTTTGATGCCTTGTATCTTTGTTATTTTTTGTTTAAATGAAAAAAGGAAAAATACGTGTCTAATATATTTTTATAATCTAAAATACGGACTAAATATAATGTAATTATTTTGACCCTGGAAACATCCCCATTATAATACTTGCAATCCGCCCCGGCTTCGCACTGGTGCAAAACTATGATTTACATCCCTTTTTTCGCAATAAAAGGAAGCCTATCCTTTCTCAAAGTATAAAGATTGTCTGTGCCAAATTTCATCAAAATCGGTTGAGAGGTTTTTTGTTTTTTTTTTTAAATGTGGCTCGACATTATGGCTTCCCTACGCCTGATGGAAAGCGAAAGAGAAGCCCAAGTCGCTGTGACAACGGGCAAGTAACCGGTCAGTTACCTGTCAGTTGCCACCGCCATGCCGGCCCAACCCTAACCCCCCACGAGCTCCGGAAACCCTACTCACCGGCAGAAATACGACCCAGAGGTCATTTGACTGCGGTATTCTATAGGGTGGAAGTCCTTCCCCGGACGGGCGGCTCAATTCGAGCGAAAATTCGCTATGCCCTACCTCTCTTAAAGTAGTCGTAGTTACTTTCGCATTTATAATATTACTAAGGATGTAGGGATTATGGGATCCTATAAACGAGGTTTACAGAAGTACCTTCCCGGCCGGCATAGCGGCGGCAACTGAATGGCAAATCAGTTTTCTTTTTAAATTTGCCGCGTGGCGAAAGAAAGTCGCTATGCCGTGCTTCATTGGGCAATACTTATGGAGTGAAGGTTGTCTGATTAAAATGTTGGTTCATCATCATCATCCTATTACAGTCCACAGCTGGACATAGGCCTCTCCAATTGTTCGCCACTTAGGGCAAACATCTGGAGGATATACCAATAAATAATCAGGCTCGGTGGCTCATTTGGTAGTGACCTCTGCCTTCTGAGCCAAGGGTTGTGGGTTCGATCCCCGCACAGTACAAACATTTGTGTGCATGAACATGTCTGCTTGTAATTAGTGTGGATGTCTATGTATATTATGTATTTATTTACAAAATAAAAGTATGTAAGTAAGTTATTTACTTGTCTAGTACCCATAGTACAAGCTTCGGCTTAGTTTGGAACTAGATGGCGCTGTGTGGCCCAACATGGCATGTCTTGGGTTATTATTTATTTAATTTAAAGTTATAATATAAACTTCTTGTGACGACAATGAACGCTCCCTGAGTGTTGCCCTACTATAAAAATACCTCCCGCTCATATATTGTGTACTTTTGGGAGAACTCAATAATTCATTCGTAATAGATATTCAATATATTATACTGGGATTGGTGAATCGAGGAATCCTTTTTTATTTATTTATTTAATCTTTATTGCACAATAAAAAATTTGAGTACAAAAGGCGAACTTAATGCCGCGTAGGCATGCTCTGCCAGTCAACCTTTAGGCTAAGCAGAAATAATTAAGTGGGTAGTGTGCTGCAAAATTGATGTACATATGTACAGATATGATACTTAGATGACCTAAAGTGACAATAAGAGGTAGAGGAGCTTTTAAGAGGTATATATATTTTATTTACTTATAAAAAGTTTCATCGTCCAGCTTATCGCCGTCCACTGCTGGACATAGGCCTCTCCAGTTGTTCGCCACTTTGGGCTTTACCCATAATCGCCACGGCAGGCGGGTTGGCGATCGCAGGGCGTAGCTCCTCGCTCTAGTGACCGAAATAAAAATTCTATAAAATAAAATTTTCCAGACATGATTTATTCAAAATTTTACATATACTACACTGGGCTTACATGTACTAGTCTAGTACGCACCTCTGAAATAAAGGGGAAGGGTGTGACCTTGATTCAATCGCCAAGGTCAACGACCTTTGACCTCATAGTAAAAGAGAAAATTTACGAATCTACATTCTTTAAAGCTTAGTTTTGGATTAGATGCTGTG
>CM062105.1:54603-72439 GCA_031163375.1 Conogethes punctiferalis | reverse complement strand
GACTTCACATTTAGGGTCCCTGAATACCGGATAGTGTTATAACTGCTTCTCTCTACAATCCGGCCCTGTCCCAGTCTGGCGCCTGGCTCCCGTCAGGCCGGCAGCCGTCACATAAACGCCATCGCGCCATAAACCCCGCTCAAACAGCCATAACGTTAGAACGCGCATTCGTAACGACTTCTTTACCTGTTCTGTTGATTTGTTTATGGGTTTCTTTTTTTAATAGTTGGCGAGATGCAGACGTGGGATGTAAGGGAGCGGCCTATCATCTTTTCGCTCCAAGCCAACCTCACCTGCCCGTAGTACCTACTCATAGTACCTACTCCAGCTTAGTTTGGGGCTAGATGGCGATGTGGGGCCCAGCGTTATTAATTATATTCAGCTGTGGACTGCGTTAAACCCCGCTCAAACAGCCATAAAGTTCGAACGCGCATTCGTAACGACTTCTTTACCTGTTCTGTTGATTTGTTTATGGATTTCTTGTTTAATAGTTGGCGAAATACAGACGTGGAGTTCTGGAGTGGATACCGCGATTTCAAGAGAGGTAGGGCATAGCGAATCTTCGCTCGTATTGAGCTGCCCGTCCGGGGAAGGACCTCCACCGTATAGAATACCGCAGCCACATGACCTCCAGGTCGTGTTTCTGCTGGTGAGTAGGGTCTCCGGAGCTCGTGGGGGGGGGTTAGGGTTGGGCCGGCATGGGCAGTGGCAACTGACAGGTAACTAACCAGTTACTTGCCAGTTGTCACAGCGACTTGGGCTTCTCTTTCGCTTTCCATCAGGCGTAGGGAAGCCATTATGTCGAGCTACTATAAAAAAAAAATCGCGACCCTGGGCAGGCGGGTTGGGTATCGTAGAGCGTAGCTTCTCGCTCCGGTGACGCTGCTGCCCGTCATCGGCCTGTGGTATTTAGCTACGCCTTCAATTGTGATGGTTTTACCGCCACCAGTAGGTTGCCAGCGCCTCGTTTGTTATTCCAGCAGGATGCACCACGGGCAGGTGAGGTTGGCTTGGAGCGAAAAGATGATAAGCCGTTCCCTTACATCCCGACACATGAATACGCCCATGTTATTACAATAAATCAATAGAGACATTGCTATCTGGTGTACCGAAAAGCCGTGTCAATTGGTCCCACTCGAGAGCTGGCGTATCGCCAGCTCAGTATTTATACTGACTGTAAGAACAGACTTCCAGTGAAGACCATGAGCTATATTGGGGGGAGAGCAAGAGAGGTAGGGCATAGCGAATCTTCGCTCGAATTGAGCTGCCCGTCCGGGGGGAAGGACTTTCCGTGTGCATTTGTGTATGTCACCGGAAAATAGCAAGAATCGTAAGTTGATCAATTTCCTAGGTAGTTGATTAACTTTCGGAATATAACAAACGGTAGTTGAAATGTATTATTTTACGCAATGGATTTCAGTTAGTTGATCAATTTACGGTAGCCTGACAGTCATTTAATAATTTACGATTTTGACACAAGTAAAATCGTCCTCAAATGGGCCAATCGTTACTCAATGTACTATTTAACGGTGCACTATTACCCGTAAATTAATACACTCTTCCCTGATTGGTTGCCGGGATAACGCCACGTGAGCCATTGAACCAAATCAACGTTCACCTCACCTTCGTCGGATGATTTTACGGCAAGGCCCCGTAAAATGATCAATTTACTAAAATACATACGTTAAATAATACATTTCAACTGCCGTTTATTATTTTCCGGAAGTTAATCAACTACCTAGGAAATTGATCAACTTACGATTCTTGCTATTTTCCGGTGACATGTAGGTACAACACCGCCGAGTTTTTTTTTCCTAAATATACCTACGATGCTGTCTAGAGCGGCCTTGTCATCATCACCGGACTGTTGGGGGAGCGGAAGGCTTTTTTTTTATAGTAGCTCGGCATAATGGCTTCCCTTCGCCTGGTGGAAAGCGAAAGCGAAGCCCAAGGAGCTGTGATAACGGGCAAGTAACTGGTCAGTTGCCACCGCCATGCCGGCCCAACTCCAACCCCCACGAGCTCCGGAAACCCTACTCCTTTCAAGCCAAATTGCGATGTGAATGTAACGAATTATGTGCACTAAGTTTGAGAGCCCCTGGGATATAAAGGGATGTAAGGGAGCGGCCTATCCATCATTCCGCTCCAAGCCAACCTCACCTGCCCGTGGTGCATCCTGCCGAATAACAAACGAGGCGCTGGCAGCTGACTGGTACCGGTATAACCATCACGATTGAAGGCGTAGCTAAATACCCACAGACCGATGACGGGCAGGCGTCAGCGGAGCGAGAAGCTACACCCTGCGATCGCCAACCCGCCTGCCCAGCGTGGCGATTATGGGTATATCCTCCAGATGTTTGCCCTAAGCGACGAGCAACTGGAGAGGCTTATGTCCAATTGTCCAGCCGTGGATTGCAATAGGCTGATGATGATGATGAAAATATCCCGTATAATATTACGTATTTCGCATTTCTATCGATGGATTACAACTACAATCTTGCACGCAAGTAACATGGTTGTAACCGCTACAAAATTAGAAGTTTATGATGAACCTTGAGCTTTATAATATTGTTACAAAATGAATTTAACACGCATTATGAGCGAGAAAGTGGTTTTATTACTTCAGAATACCTGCTATTAACAATTTGGAGCCAGATAATAGTCAGCTTTAAGGTCATAGGTTTAAGAATCAGTTTCTTTTGTGATTTTGTTGGAAATAATTTTATGAGGGAAGGGAATATTTAATTTTGAAGTTTATTGTAAGAGAAGTAAAGTGGATGTAAGGAAGCGGCCTATCATCTTTTCGCTCCAAGCCACCTTCATTTGTGCACAGGGCTTGGTAACGTTACAAATTTAACATTATAAGTAGCGGTACATAAGTAACGTTAATTCATAATGTTACTTTTTAATGTAAAAATAATTACCGGTAAGTCGGTACCTAGCGATACTAAATTTTAACGGTAATTTTTACCGAAACTCAAATTTAACGTTAAGTTTCAGGTATCGATACTGTAATATAACGTTAAAAGTATCGATAGGTAGGTACCTGCTTTAGTTTCCGTTAAAAGTAACGATACTTATTACGCTACTTTGCTGCGTTGCCGCTCCGCACGGTTACCTATAGCAGAGCGGCAACTCAACCTATAGCGAGGCGCATGAGACCATGTTGGGTGAGAGCGATGGAGAGAATGAATTTTATCCAAAATTAAGTAAGTAACGTTTACCGATACCATCATGAAGGTAGCGGTAATTTATAACGTTATAAATTACCGCTACTTTACGTATCGATACTTTTTGAGTAGCGATACCTCGGCCAGGCAGAAATAACGTTACCATATTTTTACCGGTATTCCAAAGCCCTGCTCGTGCATCACTGGACAGGCGGGTTGGCGATTGCAGGTCGTAGCATCTCGGTGACGCTTTATTTTCTATTCTTTTTTATTTAACCATTATTGTCCCACTGCTGGGCAAAGACGCTTTATTACGAGGTAAAAATAAAAAGCCCAAATATATTGTATTATATTACAACATTTATTACAATAGTTCAAATCTAACCATTCATAAAGTGCCATCACAATTGAGCAATACAAAAATATATTATTGCTTCGCTTCGTCACATTCTCTTCCGGCGCCATCTTGGATATTAAAGCTTCATAAAAAAAATCTACATCTAAATTCATAAATAGCAATAACATCACATTTTATACAGCCTAAGGACATTCAGATAAATATCTACTGAGTATTACATAATTTTACCGCCCTTTATTAGTGGTAATTTTTCAACAAATCTTTTTTTTTATGCAAGAGGCGGCAGCCGAGCAAATGTGATGCCTGATGGTAAGCAGTCGACACCGCCCATGGACACCCGCAACTCAAATCGAGTACTCAATAAAAGTAATTTCTTACATCCTTTGTACAGAAAAATGTATTTACCGACTTAAATAATATGTAGTTGAAGGTGATAATGATATATCTAGGTATTTTTCCAACGTCGATGGTTATAATACAAGTACTCAGATGTCAACGTTCCAATCTCCCGGAACACTCAAGACCCGAGCCAATTTAGAAAAGTTTCCGTCGTTTCCTAAATATACCCGACCGGGAATCGAACGCGGAGCCTACGGTTCGTCGGCGCTTTCGGGCTTAACCCTTAAACCATTGTACCACCGAGACTGCTGATAATATGGAGATAATAATGATGAATAAAATGTACTACAAAAAAACAGAAGTTTTCTAGCACATGACACTTTTTGTCATAATTATGACTTTTCTAAGTATACAAAGATATAGCACTACAGTAGATATTTATTTGTATGTTGGCCAAATCGTACCAACACAGAAATAGGTCAGATTAATATAGATAATTAATTACCGAAGCGTTGGAACATTTTGTTCTCACGAAAAGTGGTAGGACTTCCTCCGAGCTAGGTCATCGTAGCGACACCTATGTCCACATCGCTACAACATATAATCACTAGTTCCACCTACTAACAACAGATGGCGATGTAACTTCCGCGGCAAGCAATCTTCATATTAAATACATGCTGTATGGAAAACCTGCAACGCACATACGAAGTTTTCATCACGACTCGCTATATATACGAAAAACCAAGATGGTCCATCGGACCGCGGTCCCCGAGCACGATCACCTAGCTCGGCGGAAGTACTTCCACTTTTCGTAGGGACAAGTCTGTTCCTACAGACGTTTTATTTCCTGACTACTACGATAGCCAAGACTGCCTCGTCTTCATCACTGGACTATGGGGGAGAAAGCTCTTGCCCCTAAGAAAACTTAACTGATACATATAAGGGCGCCCCCTAGTGGGAGAAACCTCGATTCGATACCTCAAAGGGTCCAACCGTTTCTGCGTCGATACAACTGAAGCCATAAATGCGCTGCGGTAATAATATTAATAATGAAATGTCACATTTGCATAACCATATTTCATAAAACGTCATTCAAATTTGTTGTTTTAGACTAATGTCAAATTTGAATGAAATTCATTCAAACAAGGTTAACTTGCTCGCACATTCAAATTTGACATTATTCGAATTTGACAAAAAACATTTAAAAAAATTATGGCAAATATTTATAATAGTTATAGAAATGTAACATTCCAGTCATTACAATCTAAACTATGTCCAACATAGTTAATATACTGTGATCGGTAAGCCGAGGAAATACTTAAATAAATAAAAATAATAAATAAATAACCCAAGACATGCCACGCTGGGACACACGGCGCCATCTAGCCCCAAACTAAGCCGAAGCTTGTACTATGGGTACTAGACAACTGATAAACTTACTTAGATACATTTTTTTTTGTAAATAAATAAATGTGTGAATATGTAGGTAATACTACCTTAATTTTCGCAATAAATAACCCAAGACATGCCACGCTGGGCCACACAGCATCTAATCCAAAACTAAGCTTTAAAGAATGTAGATTCGTAAATTTTCTCTTTTACTATGAGGTCAAAGGTCGTTGACCTTGGCGATTGAATCAAGGTCACACCCTTCCCCTTTATTTCAGAGGTGCGTACTAGACTAGTACATGTAAGCCCAGTGTAGTATATGTAAAATTTTGAATAAATCATGTCTGGAAAATTTTATTTTATAGAATTTTTATTTCGGTCACTAGAGCGAGGAGCTACGCCCTGCGATCGCCAACCCGCCTGCCGTGGCGATTATGGGTAAAGCCCAAAGTGGCGAACAACTAGAGAGGCCTATGTCCAGCAGTGGACGGCGATAAGCTGGACGATGAAACTTTTTATAAGTAAATAAAATATATATACCTCTTAAAAGCTCCTCTACCTCTTATTGTCACTTAAGGTCATCTAAGTATCATATCTGTATGTATGTACATCAATTTTGCAGCACACTACCCACTTAATTGTTCCTGCTTAGCCTAAAGGTTGACTGGTAGAGAATGCCTACGCGGCATTAAGTTCGCCTTTTGTACTCAAATTTTTTATTGTGCAATAAAGATTAAATAAATAAATAAAAAAGGATTCCTCGATTCACCAGTCCCAGTATAATATATTGAATATCTATTAAGAATGAATTATTAAGTTCTCCCAGAAGTACACAATATATGAGTGGGAGGTATTTTTATAGTAGGGCAACACTCAGGGAGCGTTCATTGTCGTCACAAGAAGTTTATATTATAACTTTAAATTAAATAAATTAAATAACCCAAGACATGCCACGCTGGGCCACACAGCGCCATCTAGTCCCAAACTAAGCCGAAGCTTGTACTATGGGTACTAGACAAGTAAATAACTTACTTACATACTTTTATTTTGTAAATAAATACATAATATACATAGACATCCAGACTAATTACAAGCAGACATGTTCATGCACACAAATGTTTGTACTGTGCGGGGATCGAACCCACAACCCTTGGCTCAGAAGGCAGAGGGCACTACCAAATGAGCCACCGAGCCTGATTATTGGTATATCCTCCAGATGTTTGCCCAAAGTGGCGAACAACTGGAGAGGCCTATGTCCAGCTGTGGACTGTAATAGGCTGATGATGATGAACCAACATTTTAATCAGACAACCTTCACTCCATAAGTATTGCCCAATGAAGCACGGCATAGCGACTTTCTTTCGCCTCGCGGCAAATTTAAAAAGAAAACTGATTTGCCATTCAGTTGCCGCCGCTATGCCGGCCGGGAAGGTACTTCTGTAAACCTCGTTTAAAGGATCCCATAATCTCTACATCCCTAGTAATATTATAAATGCGAAAGTAACTACGACTACTTTAAGAGAGGTAGGGCATAGCGAATTTTCGCTCGAATTGAGCCGCCCGTCCGGGGAAGGACTTCCACCCTATAGAATACCGCAGTCAAATGACCTCTGGGTCGTGTTTCTGCCGGTGAGTAGGGTTTCCGGAGCTCGTGGGGGGTTAGGGTTGGGCCGGCTTGGCGGTGGCAACTGACAGGTAACTGACCGGTTACTTGCCCGTTGTCACAGCGACTTGGGCTTCTCTTTCGCTTTTTATTAGGCGTAGGAAAGCCATTACTTCGAGCCACATTAAAAAAAAACCTCTCAACCGATTTTGATGAAATTTGGCACAGACAATCTTTAGACTTTGAGAAAGGATATAGGCTTCCTTTTATTGCGAAAAAAGGGACGTAAATCATAGTATTGCACCAGCGCGAAGCCGGGGCGGATTGCAAGTATTATAATGGGGATGTTTCCAGGGTCAAAATAATTACATTATATTTAGTCCGTATTTTAGATTATAAAAATATATTAGACACGTATTTTTCCTTTTTTCATTTAAACAAAAAATAACAAAGATACAAGGCATCAAAATTTAGGAGTGGGGGCCTTTGACGTTACTTAGTGGCGAAAAAACTCCCACTCTGTGACGTCACGCGTAATTTTAACGGGCTATATCTTTGTAATTTATGGTCTAATTTACAAATGAAAAAATACGTGTCTTTAATTTTTGAATAATCTAAAAGACGGACTAATTACATTTTTTGAGGAAACAGGCCTATTCACCTACAAACGAGGCTACAGAATGGAATTTATTAAATTGATTCGACTAATATTTACATTGTATCTACGTAATACTACCTTTATGTGTGAATAAATATCTACTTTTATCTAATAAGTAAAAAAAACGTTAATATGTATGTAATGTATGTACCTATATGGAAAAAAAAATTGTTGTTGCTTTCCCATAGTAAAAAGATTCAGTAATACTATCTATGTATATTTATAGCATCATCATCCTAGCCTTTTTCCCGATTGTCTCAGGGTCGGCTTCCCAAACTGAGAGATTTGGCGAGGGCTAAGCTTTTACACAGAGCGACTGCCATCAGACCTCCGCAACACTTAGGGTAAGCTATACCCATTCCCAGTTGGGCGTCAGAGTTATCATCATCTCTGATATGATGTGACGACTGCTATCTGAGTTGGTAAAGATAGCACCCGGGACCAACAGCTTAACGTGCCTTCCGAAGCACGGAGGAAATCGGTGTCAAATTTTGGTCACCCATCATCGGATTGACCGCGCCAATGGTTGCAGAACGTTGCGAGCATTGTTAAGCGAACAAGACTGCGGCGCCAACGAGCTCCTCATTATATATCCTCAGAGTATAAAAATCCTCCTCATTTGAATTAAAAATTATACTAAATTCTCTTCTCGGTAAACGTAGTGTAGGACGCCCTCAGGCCAGGCGGAGTGACGATTTGCGCAGGACGGCTGGCAAGTGCTGGATGCGAGAGGCCCGGGGTAGAGCAAAGTGAACAATTGGAGATCTATGTCCAGCAGTGGACTGATAAAGTTTGGTGATGATAGTAAAACACTCTTCTAAAGTTAAAAAAAAAAACTTCAAAAGCTATTCAATTAATATTATAATAAGAATCGGTATAAATAGGCTATTATGGCTAAAAACTTTAATTAGCCTTTTAACTTATTCAAATATAAAAGACACCTATTTTTCCTTTTTTCATTCAAATAAACAATAGCAAAGATACAAAGGCATCAAAAGTTAAGAGTGGGAGTCTTTGACGTCACTCGCTCCCGTAAAAATGCCTCACCGAGTGACGTCACGCGTAATTTCAACGGGCTATAACCTTGTAACTTTCAGTCTAATTTACAAATAAAAAAATACGTGTCTTTTATTTTTGAATAAGCTAAAAGACGGACTAATTACAATTTTTAGCCATAATAGCCTATAGTAAAAAAAATACTCTTTCCTTAAAAAAAATAAGTATGTACATGTCAGCTGATCACTTAGTTTCGAAGCAATGACTTCTCAGAACGCGAATCGGGCTGAAATTTGGCATGCAAGTAGATGTTATGACGTAGGGTTCCGCTAAGAAACGATTTTCATCAATTCTACCCCCAAGGGGATACAATAGGGGATGAAAGTGTACACCACGCGGGCGCAGTCGCAGGCACAGTTGGTTAATAAATAAATAATAAAATAAATATCAGACAATATCACATACATTGGTCCGATCCCAAAGTAAGTAGCTTAAGCACTTGTGTTATGGGTATCAGAACAACGAAGGTAGCACAAATAAATACTTAAATACAAATATAAACACCCAGACACGGAACAAACACAAGTATTCATCACACGAATGTTTGTTAATCATACAATAAATAAAAAATGCATGAATTAGCGTAAATTTTTCCTCAATTCCCGACACTAAACGCTAAAATATCGAGTACCATCGATTTTTAAGTAGACAACAGTAGATATTCATCCGCACACAATAATATATCAATTATAAAAATCACAATTAAAACCTAGTAATAAATAGTTAAAAATAAAAAAAACTTCCTTAGATCCAAAATGGCAGCCGGTAAAGTCACAACACTGATCACTTGATATGCGCGGTGCGCAGTAACAGTTATCGTATTCGTCGCGTCACTTGATTACAACACTACATCTCTTTTAATCTCTTGCTGAACTCCTCTTGTTGTAACTCCCGCCATTCCTTTTTCGCCTTCATTCTTTTCAGTTGGCCGTCCCTGTAAAGAGAAAAAAAAACTGAATAGGGTGATTCCAGGGTCAAAATATTATATTTAGTCCGTATTTTAGATTATAAAAATATATTGGACACGTATTTTTCGTTTTTTCATTTAAACAAAAAATAACAAAGTTACAAGGCATCAAAATGTAGGAGGGGGGGTGGAAAGGATACAATATCACATATTTTAACGGTTGTACAGATTCCAAATAACCAACCATCATCATGATTAAGTCAGCGCAGTCCACTGCTGGACATAAGCCTCTTCTTCGCCACTTTGTTCGATCATAGACTTCTCGCCGGAGAACAAACGAGGCTGTCAAGTCAACCGGTTCTAGGATCCGATTGAAGGCGTAGCTAAATACCACAGGCCGATGACTGGCAGCTCAGCGTCAACGGAGCGCTGCCCGTCATACCCCTATCTATCGGCTCACGGGCGAACTAACACGTAAGCCGGAACTAGCGCCATCTATCGGCTCACGGGCGAACTAACATGTAAGCCGGAACTAGCGCCATCTATCGGCTCACGAGCGAACTAACACGTAAGCCGGAACTAGCGCCATCTATCGGCTCACGGGCGAACTAACATGTAAGCCGGAACTAGCGCCATCTATCGGCTCACGGGCGAACTAACATGTAAGCCGGAACTAGCGCCATCTATCGGCTCACGAGCGAACTAACACGTAAGCCGGAACTAGCGCCATCTATCGGCTCACGGGCGAACTAACATGTAAGCCGGAACTAGCGCCATCTATCGGCTCACGAGCGAACTAACACGTAAGCCTGAACTAGCGCCATCTATCGGCTCACGGGCGAACTAACATGTAAGCCGGAACTAGCGCCATCTATCGGCTCACGGGCGAACTAACATGTAAGCCGGAACTAGCGCCATCTATCGGCTCACGGGCGAACTAACATGTAAGCCGGAACTAGCGCCATCTATCGGCTCACGGGCGAACTAACACGTAAGCCGGAGCTGGCGCCATCTATCGGCTAACGGGCGACCGAACATGTAAGCCGGAGCTAGCGCCATCTATCGGTGAGCGGCCGAACTAACTAGGAACCGTGTGTAGCGCCCTCTGTCGGTGGGAGGGAGAACTATCTACTGACTCACCACTGCAGGTCCACCAGGCCTCCCCGCCGCGCCACGGCCGCCTTGACGCGGTTGGCGAAGTCCACGGCGGACTCGTCGGGCGCGCGGTGCATGGGCGGCAGGTACCACACGTCGCACACTATCGCCCACGACGACATCATGTTCAGCAGGTAGCGGAGCATCCGACACTCACCAGACACTAGACCTAGCCAACAGTGGTAGAGGGAGACAAGATACCCGGCCGCGAAGAGGAACACTCACTAAAACCATTGTGACGGAGCGAGCTGACACCATTGAAGCATCTCCGTCCTTGTGGTTAATAGGTACCTAACGACTATCTACTAAAGCGAACTAGAAATGAAATTACAACTAACGCCTTTAGAAGATATCAAGCTAACCAACACACTTAAGTTATTAGCACGCTCCACATTTACAGGGCAGCCGTCAAACACACTAACTTAAATAGCACGCTTGTCACTAAAAGTCTACCATCTACCAGCGAAATGACGAACTAACAAGTACAGTTGACGCCATCTATTAGCGAACGGTTGAACTAACTCACAAACTAATAGCATGCTACTCACCATTGCATGTCGATCAGTATGCAAAGAAGCGCGCCGGCACCAAATAGGGCCAACTATCGGCGACCGATGGGACAAACTAAAAAATTACCTTGTATAGCGCCATCTATCGGTGAGCGGCCGAACTAACTGGGAACCTCGTGTGGCGCCATCTGTCGGTGGGAGGGAGGACTATCTACTGACTCACCACTGCAGGTCCACCAGGCCTCCCCTTCTCGCCACGGCCGCCTTGACGCGGTTGGCGAAGTCCACGGCGGACTAGTCGGGCGCGCGGTGCATGGGCGGCAGGTACCACACGTCGCACACTATCGCCCACGACGACATCATGTTCAGCAGGTAGTGGAGCATCCGACACTCACCAGACAATAGACCTAGCCAACTGTAGTAGGTAGGTATACGGTAGAAGGAGACAAGATATCCGGCCGCGAAGAGGAAGACTCCCTAAGACCATTGTTATTGTGACCGAGCAAACTGACACCTTTGAAGCATCTCCGTCCTTGTGGTTTATAGGTTACGACCATCTACTAACGAGCGAAGCTAACTACAAATGAAATTACAACTGACGCTGAGTGCTTTAAGAGGGCAGCCGTCAAACACACTAACTTAAATAGCACGCTTGTCACTAGCAGTCTACCATCTACTAGCGAAATGACGAACTAACAAGTACAGCTGACGCCATCTATTAGCGAACGGTTGAACTAACTAGCAAACTAATAGCATGCTACTCACCATTGTCGTCGATGTCGATCAGTATACAAAGAAGCGCGCCGGCACCAAATAGGGCCAACTTTCGGCGACCGATCGAACAAACAAAAAAAAATATCTTGTATAGCGCCATCTATCGGTGAGCGGCCGAACTAACTGGGTAACTTGTGTGGCGCCATCTGTCGGTGGGAGGGAGGACTATCTACTGACTCACCACTGCAGATCCACGAGGCCTCCCCGCCGCGCCACGGCCGCCTTGACGCGGTTGGCGAAGTCCACGGCGGACTCGTCGGGCGCGCGGTGCATGGGCGGCAGGTACCACACGTCGCACACTATCGCCCACGACGACATCATGTTCAGCAGGTAGTGGAGCATCGGACACTCACCACTGACACTAGACCTAGCCAACTGTGGTAGGTAGGTATACGGTAGAAGGAGACAAGATATCCGGCCGCGAAGAGGAAGACTACCTAAAACCATTGTGACGGAGCGAACTGACACCATTGAAGCATCTCCGTCCTTGTAGTTTATAGGTTACGTCCATCTACTAACGAGCGAAGCTAACTACAAATGAAATTACAAATTACAACTGACGCTGAGAGCTATAGGAGGGCAGCCGTCAAACACACTAACCTAAATAGCACGCTTGTCACTAGAAGTCTACCATTTACTAGCGAAATGACGAACTAACAAGTACAGCTGACGCCATCTATTAGCGAACGGTTGAACTAACTAGCAAACTAATAGCACGCTACTCACCATTGCATGTCGATCAGTATGCAAAGAAGCGCGCCGGCACCAAATAGGGCCAACTATCGGCGAGCGATCGAACTAACTAAAAATAAATACCTTGTATAGCGCCATCTATCGGTGAGCGGGGGAACTAACTACGAACCTTGTGTGGCGCCATCTGTCGGTGGGAGGGAGGACTATCCACTGACTCACCACTGCAGATCCACCAGGCCTCCCCGCCGCGCCACGGCCGCCTTGACGCGGTTGGCGAAGTCCACGGCGGACTCGTCGGGCGCGCGGTGCATGGGCGGCAGGTACCACACGTCGCACACTATCGCCCACGACGACATCATGTTCAGCAGGTAGTGGAGCATCCGACACTCACCAGACAGTAGACCTCGCCAACTGTGGTAGAAGAAGACAAGATACCCGGCCGCGAAGAGGAACACAAACCATTGTGACGGAGCGAACTGACACCATTGAAGCATCTCCGTCCTAGTGGTTAATAGGTACCTAACGACTATCTACTAAAGCGACCTAGAAATGAAATAACAACTAACGCCTTTGGAAGATAGCAAGCTAACCAACACACTTAAGTTATTAGCACGCTCGACCATTAACAGTCAACAGGTAACGCCATTTATCCGCTAGTTTGCGGACTAAGGAGAATGCTACAGCTGACGCCATCTATTAGCGAGCGGTTGAACTAACTATCACATGAATAGCATGTTACTCACATGCATGCCGCGCGACGGAATACGATGAATCTGCGAAAGAGCTCGTTGTCACCAAATAGCGTCATCTATCGGTGAGCGGCCGAACTAACACGTAAACCGGAGCTAGCGCCATCTATCGGTGATCGGCCGAACTAACTAGGAACCTTGTGTGGCGCCATCTGTCGGTGGGAGGGAGGACTATCTACTGACTCACCACTGCAGGTCCACCAGGCCTCCCCGCCGCGCCACGGCCGCCTTGACGCGGTTGGCGAAGTCCACGGCGGACTCGTCGGGCGCGCGGTGCATGGGCGGCAGGTACCACACGTCGCACACTATCGCCCACGACGACATCATGTTCAGCAGGTAGTGGAGCATGCCGTAGCGCGAGCTGTTCCAGAACGCGTCGCCGAAGCGCGGGTCGTATCTGCGTCGATGAAACGGCAGGTATTAATAAAAAAACGTGTGTGTGTGTGTGTGTGTGTGTGTGGTGTGTGTGTATGTGTGTGTGGGGGGTGTCCTGTGTGTGTGTGTGTGGATGTGGTGTGTGTGTGTGGATGTGGTGTGTGTATGTGGATGTATGTGCGTGGGTGGGCATGTGTATGTGTATTATAGTACGCGCGGAACTGGTTGGCGTGGCCTTAGGTATGTATGTTACAATATGTACAATGTCTATACATTTGTTTAGTATTTTAAGCTTAGGGTTGGCAATACTGATCTAATGTGTTTATGGTTCTTGTGTCTATAATTTGTCTATGCCTCTGTCTGTTCGCTATAAACTGTCAACGGAAAGTAACCGAAATAAAACAGCTTGATAAAATCTCTGCGTTTATATTTAAATAACTTCAATGTAAGCGGTGGGGCGGAGACCGCATTAAATTTTTTAAAAAAATCAAAATTTTTGGGGTTCCCCATACATAGAGCTGAAACTCAATTTTTTTTCCTCAAACCCATACGTATGGGGCATCTATGGATAGGTCATTTAGGTTTCTATTATAATATTTTTCTAAACTGAACAGTTTGCACGAGAGACGAGGCAGGGCACAGCGAATCTTCGCTCGAATTGAGCTGCCCGTCCGGGGAAGGACCTCCACCCTATAGAATACCGCAGTCAAATGACCTCTGGGTCGTGTTTCTGCCGGTGAGTAGGGTTTCCGGAGCTCGTGGGGGGTTGGGGTTGGGCCGGCATGGCGGTGGCAACTGACAGGTAACTGACCAGTTACTTGCCCGTTGCCACAGCGACTTTGGCTTCTCTTTCGCTTTCCATCAGGCGTAGGGAAGCCATTATGTCGAGCCACAATAAAAAAAAAAAAATGATGATGAACAGTTTGCACGAGAGACGCTATCAAATTGGTAAAAGTGTACTCACTTAATGGCCACCGGGTATATGGTCCCGCCGACTTCAAACGACCCCTTCTTGAACTGCATCACAGACGTGTTGTTTATACAAGTGCCCTCGGGGAAGATCAGGATCGGCGGGTTGTCCGCCACAGATATGTGCTCCTTTAGTCTGGAAACACGGTAAGATCATGTTTTGTAAGGTATTAACATGTAGTGGAAAACAGCTAACCTTTTTTTTGTGGCTCGACATAATGGCTACCCTACGCCTGATGGAAAGAGAAAAAGAAGCCCAAGTCGCTGTGACAACGGGCAAGTAACTGGTCAGTTACCTGTCAGTTGCCACCGCCATGCCGGCCCAACCCTAACCCCCCACGAGCTCCGGAAACCCTACTCACCGGCAGAAACACGACCCAGAGGTCATTTGACTGCGGTATTCTATAGGGTGGAGGTCCTTCCCCGGACGGGCGGCTCAATTCGAGCGAAGATTCTACGGAAGATTCGCTATGCCCCGCTTTACGCGACCCCGTTATGCGCGATTTCACTATAACGCGAATTTCAAGTATCGCGTAACTGAGCGCGTAATTTGAAAGAAGTTCTTTTAAAACATAATGTAGAAACATAATGTACTCTTTAACTTCACTATTGTCAGAATCCCCGTTTCCTCAGAACATTCTCTTTGAAGAATCGGAAGTTCCCCGTCCTTTGATTTTGTTTTATGGGGATTCTCTCGTTCGTTTTGTGCTAAACATGACGGAACTAACAAAATTTAACCCTTTTTACATACATAAATAACCCGTTTTAGATTAAATTTTGAGTAATAAAATAACTATGTTTCATCATAAACCATTAAGTGCCATTAAGTACAGAAATAGACGCGTTTGCTAGTGATCCTGTAAATGTTTTGACATTCCGCATTCCTATTTCATGTTTCTGTAAAGAAGAAATTCGATCTTATTGCGAACTTGGCTGTCACACTACCGCTATATCCAAATCTCACCTGGTAGCGACGGCATGCCTGTCCTTCACCTCGGACCTCTCGAACCAGATGTGGGGCGAAGCCCTGGCCAGCGCTCGCTGCAGGAGCCCTAGAAAGCCGCCGTGCCTTTGACCGATCTGAAAATTGTCGCACAATTAGAACAACATCTTTTATTTGACGCATGGGATGTAAATTCGACCTATCATCTTTCCGCTCCAAGCCAACCTCACCTGCCCGTGGTGCATCCTGCCGAATACAAATGAGGCGCTGGCAACCGACTGGTCGCGGTATAGCCATCACAATAGGCTATTATGGTTAAAAATTGTAATTAGTCCGGCTTTTAGCTTGTTCAAAAATAAAAGACACGTACTTTTCCTTTTTTCATTCAAATAAACAATAGCAAAGATACAAGTCATCAAAAGTTAGGAGTGGGAGTCTTTGACGTCACTCGCTCCCGTAATAATGCCTCACCGAGTGACGTCACGCGTAATTTCAACGGGCTATAACTCTGTAATTTTTAGTCTAATTTACAAATAAAAAAATACGTGTCTTTTATTTTCTAATAAGCTAAAAGACGGACTAATTACAATTTTTAGCCATAATAGCCTATTGAAGGCGTAGCTAAACACCACAGACCGATGACGGGCAGCAGCGTCACCGGAGCGAGGAGCCTAGCCCTATGATACTCGGACCCACCAATCCGGCGTGGATATTTTGGATAAAGATTATAGATATTTGCAAGTGGTGAACAGTGATTCGACCCACTTCATCATCAGAACACTCCACTGCTGCATAATAAGCCTGTTCAATTGACACTTTGCTCGATTCTGGGCTTCTCACATCCAGCACTAGCCAGCTGTCCTGCGCAAATCGTCACTCCACCTGGCCTGAGGGCGTCCTACACTACGCTTGTCGGTTCTGAGGTAAATTAGTCTTTCCACGCTAATATAGTGAAGGGAGAAACTACTAATGAAATTCTAGGGTTATATGGAAGTAAATTCATCAGTTGTCTAGTACCCAGAGAACAAGCTTCGGCTTAGTTTGGGGCCAGAGGGCGCTTTCTGGCCGAGCGTGATATATTTTGAATTACTTATGTATCTTGAGGAACTTATTATGTTAAACTTAATATAATATTAGCCCCATTAAAATATCATTCATGCTATAAACATATATTCCCAACATAGAACATGCTGAGAGACGTACACAAAACCATTTTAACTTTTAAACATAAATATATCCCATTTTCATACGAATAGGCTATTATGGCTAAAAATTGTAATTAGTCCGTCTTTTAGCTTATTCAAAAATAAAAGACTCGTATTTTTCCTTTTTTCATTCAAATAAACAATAGAAAAAATAAAAGGCATCAAAAGTTAGGAGTGGGAGTCTTTGACGTCACTCGCTCCCGTAAATATGCCTCACCGAGTGACGTCACGCGTAATTTCAACGGGCTATAACTTTGTAATTTTTAGTCTAATTAACAAATAAAAAAATACGTGTCTTTTTATTTTGAATAAGCTAAAAGACGGACTAATTACAATTTTTGGCCATAATAGCCTATTTATACCCAGTTACTTACTCAAATGTAGCTGGTAGCGATACATATTATTCTGCTCCATGAGGTGTGGTCGCTATAATTATATACGTACTTACATAATTATATCGGTGGCTAAGCGAACCGTAGTGGATATAGGCAAAAGTGAAAATCTCAAAACCACGCCGCTTTATGAGCAGCGCCATCTGTTGACCAGCGTACAGGTCAAAGACTCAAGAAAGCGCCGCTTCAAGAAAGCAGCGCTATCTATCGACTACCGCTGCCATGTAGCGACCGCTATCTGGTCTCATAGATAGCTATCTATGAGACCATCACTCACCTAGTTTCCAGTCGACTTGAGTAACAGTAGCCGAAGCAACGCTTGGATCTGCAGCCAGTAGCTACATTCCGTCTGACAGCTAGCTGCGTCCGCCATTTTGTCATCAGCAAGCTTGTGAATACCGTGGGAAGTTGAAAATCTCGACACCGCGGGCTAGAGCGCCCCGCTGTGTAAAGTGCAGCGCCATCTATTGATCGCGCTCAGCACTACCACAGCCGCTATCAGAAGCAGCTACCATTTTTATGTTACAACGCCATCTATCGGCCAGCGGCGGTACTATCTCGTCTGTTACAGCGCCACCTGCCGTCTGATAGA
>CM062105.1:17284-54503 GCA_031163375.1 Conogethes punctiferalis | reverse complement strand
TTAAATCTTATATTTAGGTAACTTATCTAATCTACATTTTCTTATTGGACGTGGCTGGGAGGGTATCGGACTCACTGCCGGAACGACTAACCGAGTCGTATCCTCCGGTGGGATCATATGGATCGTATCTTTTTCCGGAGTTATGAAACACTCGTCATCCACCTTCTCCTCCGCCGCGCTGCGCCCCGGCGCGGGCGACGGCGCCTCACCACTCGACTGCCTCGACTGGGTATCCGATTTTTGCGGAGTACTTATTGCCGTCACACCTTCCTCTGAGGCAGATGGCTTATTATTTATCGAACACGCTAATGACTTCCTAGATCTACGTCTTAATTGGTCGATATGTCGATGGATTACTTTACCGCTGTTATCGATTATGTTGTAATCGGTTGTACCTAAAACACCACTTACTCTGCCCGGTTGCCATTTGTCCCCTTTTAAGTACTGACGATACCAAACGTCTGAGCCTACTTCTATTTTCCTATCTGACCCTCCCGACGTTTCTAACTGACGAGATTGACTAACTTTGACTCGTTTCTCCCTGTCTGGTTTCAATAAGTCTAAAGGTGTACGAAGTCTCCTACCTATGAGTAACATCGCCGGGCTTTCACCTGTCGAACAATGTTCCGTGTTCCTATAATATAGCAAAAACTTATTTAAAGACCTTTGTACATCTGTTTTTTCTACGGCCGATTTCTTGATCACATTTTTCAAGGTTTTTACGGCATTTTCCGCCGCCCCATTGGATGCCGGGTGATATGGCGCAGTAAAAATGTGCTCAATTCCATCGCCAGTAAGAAATTCACTAAATTCTCTACTCGTAAAAGGCGGTCCGTTATCACTGACGACTTGTTTCGGAATCCCCCATCGCGCCCATAACTCCCTTAATTTCTCTATCGTATAATTGGCCGACGTACTCGGAACCGGAAACACTTCAATCCATTTCGACATGGCGTCGATTACAACGAAATATATTTTACCAAATATTGGCCCCATAAAATCCATATGTAGTCTCGTCCACGGTCGCGCGGGCCACGGCCAGGCGCGGGGCGCGTGACGCGGCGGGGCGGCGGCTGCGGCCGCGCACACGCCGCACGCGCGGCACGCCGCCTCCACCGCCTCGTCTACCCCGGGCCACCACACGTACGACCGTGCCAAGGCCTTCGATTTCACTATGCCCATGTGCGGTTCATGTATAATGTCCAGGACCTTTTCCCGACATCTCTTCGGTATGACCACCCTATAACCCCACATCAGACAACCTAACTCCTCATAAAGCTCTGCTTTCCTATTAAAGTACGGCTTTAATTCGCTGATATCACAATGCTCGGGCCAGCCATCCCTAACAAAAGCGAGCACCCTGCCCAACATTGGGTCCTTAGCAGTTTGCTTTTTTATGTGGTTGTAGTCTAACAGTAACGCTTCTTGAGCAAAATGTAATACGTTTGTTCCGGTATTACGTCTGAACTATTTTGAACCTTAACTGCGTTTCGAGTAGGCAGTCTGGATAAACTATCAGCACAGTTATTACTAGTATTTACATACTCAATTTCATAATTGTATGCCGATAATATAATCGCCCATCGCTGCATTCTGCTAGCTGTCATCGTAGGTATACCCGTATTCGGTCCGAAAATCGATACTAAAGGTTTATGATCGGTACGCAACGTAAACTTACGTCCGTACAAGTACTGATGAAATTTTTTTACACAGAATATGATAGCCAACGCTTCCCGGTGTATCTGGGAGTAATTCTTTTCTGCCTCCGTCAGAGTGCGCGACGCAAAGGCTATCGGGCGCTCGCCTTCGGGCCCGCGCTGCGTCAGCACCGCGCCCAGCCCCTGCGCGCTCGCATCACACGTCACCACCAGCGGCGCGCCCGGCGCGTAGTGTGCGAGCCCTCCCGCGCGGCACAGCGCACGCTTCACCTCGCAAAAGGACCGGTCGCACTCGGAGTCCCACTCCCAGTCTACCCCTTTACGTAGTAAACTATATAAGGGTGATAACGTACCGCTTAGATTCCTAACGAACCTACCAAAGAAATTAACGGTGCCCAGAAATGATCGTAATTCTGACACATTACGCGGTGGACCCATTTTTTCTATTGCATCTATTTTGCTCCTATCCGGCCTGATGCCCTCCTTAGAAACCACGTATCCTAAATAAGCGACTTCCTCAACAAAAAATTTACATTTGGCTTTCTTCAATTTTAAACCGTGCGATTGTAATCGTTGGAAAACTTTTTCCAAAGTACGTAAATTATCTGACCTAGATTTGCCCCCGATAATTACGTCATCGAGAAACACTTGCACATTGGGAATATCACCTAATAAATTAGTCATAATACGTTGGAAAATACCTACACTCGAGGATAACCCATATACTAGTCGATTGTAACGAAATAAACCTCGATGAGTATTAATAACAGTATACCTTTTTGAGTCATCTAACTCGATTTGATTATAGGCCTGAGATAAATCAATTTTGCTAAAGCATTGGTGGCCATTCAAATTTACTAAAATATCCTCGATTTTCGGAAGCGGATAACGATCGACCAATAAAGACGGATTTAAAGTTACCTTATAATCGGCACAAATTCTCAGTGTGCCATCTGGTTTATTAATCGGTACCAGTGGGGAGGCCCAGTCGGAGCAGTCGACCGGCTCGATGACGCCGGCGCGCAGCATGGCGTCCAGCTCGGCGTCCACGCGCTCGCGCAGCGCGTACGGCAGCGGCCGCGCGCGGTGGAACACCGGTGTGGCCCCATCCCGCACGCGCAACGTCGCCTTGCCGCCGGTGTACCGCCCCAGCCCGCCGTCGAATAACTCCTTATACCTATCGAACAATTTAGTAATGTCACCACATGACGGATCCCTCTTGCTTAATCCTACCATGTTACAATTGAGCAACGGCACTGTGATTTTTAATTCCGCCAACCATTGCCTTCCTAATAAAGATGTTGTACCTCCCTGAATTACAAATAATTCCAAATGTTTAGAACGACCTTGGTAACTGACTAACGGTCTAATAATACCGATAGGCTTAATCCTGGAGCCATCATAAAATTTGAGGATAGTGTTATCACTTTCTACCCTCAAATATTTAAAAAATTTATCGTACGTTATCTTACTAATGCAAGAAATGGCAGTACCAGTATCTATTTCCATATCTAATAACGTTTCATCAATTTGAATAGATAGACTTACTGGTTTATAATTATTTAAGGACAGGTGATGTAAGTCCTCCTCGATGTCCTCGTCGGCCTCCTCGCTGGACTCGCGATCGGCGTCCCCGAAATGCAGGCCGTTCCGGGCCGACCCCGACGCCGGCCGACCCTCGCCCTGATCCGCGCCCCGCGATGTGCCCGATGCCTCGGCATCTGGACACACCCGTCGCAAATGGCCCGCACGATGACACTTACTACACACATTTTTCCGAAACCGACAATCCACCTGGATATGACCCCGCGCTCCACAAGCGACACAATAGGCATAATCGTCCCGATTATGCGCACTATTCCGATGCCTTGTGCGTACTCCGGCCGCACCCGCACGACGGCCGCCCGCCGCCCGCCATGTTGCCGACATCGCGTTCACTGCTCCCGTCTCGCTCGCTCTCGTAGCCGCACTGGTCTCCTCCACCATCGCTGCATCTCTTTCCGCAGCTTCCAACGACGTTGCAAGTTTGAAGGCTTCCGTGAAGGTCACGTTATCGTCCTCCGCAAACAGCCGTTGGCGAATGACGTCACTCCGTAGCCCGCAAATGAATTGATCCCGCAGATTTTCATTTAAATTGCCACCAAACTTGCAATGTTTTGCCATCTTCTTCAGCTCCGCCACATACACAGACACATTTTCCCCGATGTTCTGCCGTCTTTGCCTAAACCGGTACCTTTCTGCCAACGAAGAGGGTATAGGCTGCAGATATGATTGCATCACCTCATTAACGGTTGCAAACGTTAACTCCGACGGCTTCTTTGGGCTTGCTAACTTAGCCAGCAACTCGTACGCCTCGTCACCCATTGAGGCGATTAAAATCGGCAGCTTCATGTCCTCGTCGATCCTGTTCACTTTGTAGAACATATTCAGCCGGTCTACATACGACGTCCACACCCCGTTGTTTACGTCGAACTCGTTCAGCTTGCCGATAGACATCGTGCAGGTTCTTAATCCTTGTCGCCAAACTATAATGTATGATCCCTGAGGTAAGGAGGGTTGTGTCCTGGAGGATAAGTGAAAGAAGCGTGTGCGTACTGGATAGCGGTTTATTCCGGACTGATATATCTGATACAATGTTGTTCTACCCTTACTCAATACTTATATTAAATGGTAGGTATCTACCTACATTACATATTCATTTTATTTATAAAATACCGTTTGCCTCTACCAGTAGTCAATTAAATAATTCCACGATATGATCGATTGAGACTGACCGTATCATGAAATAGCAGTCCTAGCTAGCCCTATCGTCGAACGATTTCTTATCATTGATCCGGCCTGGGATCATTATGATATGGCCAATAGCCAGTGAACATTTTATGAAATGGGCAAATTCTACGATGTGGCCACGACATATCTACATTAGAACTGTGTTTAGTACTGGCGTACTGTCCTAGCTGGTCGATGATAGCTCACACTGAACTGAACTGAAACACTGTTACTTCTTGAAGGTACTTTTATTTACTTGCACTGTTGAACTATTTACACTGGTGATCTTGTTTCCGAGGTAATATTTGAACTGGTTTCGAACTGGTTTTGAAGTATTTTGAACTGGTTTTGAACTGGTTTTGAACTGCCCATACAACGGGCCGGTGATCTTATATACAGACGGAGAAACACAATGATACCGCGATGTAATTAGGCACATCGCCATCTATGCGATGTACCTATGAACTACGTATTTACAAATATGACACAAAATGACAGCACATGCTGTTATTATTATACAACGACATCTACTAAAAGATGAAGAGACTAAATGGTCGTGAACAAACTGTTTTTTTTTTGTGGTTAGCTGGTGGAGCGTCTCCGCGGGGAGTGTTCTACGACTCTATGCGTTTGCGTGCGCTGCGTGTGGCTCGCGTCGCGCGCCGCCTGCGCGTGCGCAGCCACCGCCGGCGAGCGCGGCGACCCCGCGCCGCTGGCCCACGCCGCGCTGGCCCAGCTGTGGGCCGCCGCCGTGGACAAGGTGTACCAGCAGGTGAGGGCAATGACGCCAACCGGCGTGCGTGTGCGCAGTCGACACCATAGACAATGTCCATCGATACCATAGACAATTTCGATAACCTAGACAATGTCCGTAGCATAGACAAGGTCCACATCATAGACAATGTCGACACCATAGACAATGTCGATAGCATAGACAATGTCGATAGCATAGACAATGTCGATAGCATAGACAATGTCGATAGCATAGACAATTTCGACACCGTAGACAATGTCGATCGATAGCATAGACAATTTCGACACCGTAGACAATGTCGATCGATACCATAGACAATGTCGACACCATAGACAATGTCGACACCATACACAATGTCGATCGATACCATAGACAATGTCGACACCATAGACAATGTCGATAGCATAGACAAAGTCGATAACGATCGGTTTTTATTATGTGTTACTTTGGTTCTATAGTTTTAATTTTTAAATAAATAGTTTCTATTGTATGTTCTTGCAGGACGACCACGGTCCCTCGCGCACCATCAAGCACGCGCTGGCGCAGGCGGCGGCCGACGTCACCAAGCTGGCCACCTTCGCGCAGGACAAGGAGTACGACATGATGTCGCTCACCAACGCGGCCGCCGAGAAGGTACCTCGCCTTAGGAGGCCCCATCGACGTATAAGGCCCCTTGCCTTATGAGGCCACTGGCTCAGGAGGCCCCTTAACTTACGAGGCCCCTGCCACAGGAGGGCCCCTTGCCTTAGGAGGGCCCCTTTCCTTAGGAGGCCCCTTGCCTTAGGAGGCCCCTTGCCTTAGAAGGCCCCTACCCCAAGAAGCCCCTTGCCGTATAAGGCCACGGGCCTTAGGAGGCCCCTTGTCATAAGAAGCTTCTTGCCTTAGGAGGCCCCTTGCTCCAAGGCCCCTTGACTTTGGAGGTCTCTAGCCTTAAGAGGCACAACTATAGAAGGCCCATTGCCTTAGGAGACTCTTGCCTTAGGAGACTCTTGCCCCGTGACGCATCCTACCTATAGAGGCCTCCTACTTCGGGAGGCCTTCTATCCCTGAAGGCTATTCAGGACGACCACGGTCCTTCGCGCACCATCAAGCACGCGCTGGCGCAGGCGGCGGCCGACGTCACCAAGCTGGCCACCTTCGCGCAGGACAAGGAGTACGACATGGTGTCGCTCACCAACGCGGCCGCCGAGAAGGTAACTACTGTAAGAGCCCGGGAGGCTCCTTGCCTTAGGAGGCCCCTACCCCAAGAGGCCCCTTGCCGTATAAGGCCCCTTGCCTTATGAGGCCACTGGCTCAGGACGCCCCTTAGGAGGTCCCTTGCCTTACGAGGCCCCTGCCACAGGGGGGCCCTTGCCTTAGAAAGCCCCTTGCCTTAGGAGGCCCCTTGACTTAGGAGACTCTAGCCTTAGGAGGCCCTTTGCCTTAGTAGACCCTCGCCCCGTAAGGCATCCTATTCCGTGAGGCCTCCTACCCCGGGAGGCTATTCAGGACGATCATGGTCCCTCGCGCACCATCAAGCACGCGCTGGCGCAGGCGGCGGCCGACGTCACCAAGCTGGCCACCTTCGCGCAGGACAAGGAGTACGACATGATGTCGCTCACCAACGCGGCCGCCGAGAAGGTAACTAGTGAGAGCCCGGGAGGTCCCTTGGCTTAGGATGCCCCTACCCCAAAAGGCCCCTTGCCTCAGGAGGCCCCTTGCCGTATAAGGCTCCTCGCCTTAGGAGGCCCCTACCCCAGGAGGTCCCTACCCAAGAGGCACCTTGCTGTATAAGGTCCCTCGCCATAGGAGGCCCCTTGCCTTAGGAGGCCCCTTGCCTTAGGAGACCCTTGCCTTAGGAGGCCCCTTGCCTTAGTAGACTCTCGCCCCGTGCGGCCTCCTACCCCGGGAGGCTATTCAGGATGACCATGGTCCTTCGCGCACCATCAAGCACGCGCTGGCGCAGGCGGCGGCCGACGTCACCAAGCTGGCCACCTTCGCGCAGGACAAGGAGTACGACATGATGTCGCTCACCAACGCGGCCGCCGAGAAGGTAACTACTGTGAGAGCCCGGGAGGCCCCTTGGCTTAGGAGGCCCCTACCTCAAAAGGCCCCTTACCGTATAGGGCCCCTTGCCTTACGAGGCCCCTTAACTTAGGAGGTCCTTTGCCTTACGAGGTCCTTGCCACAGGAGGGCCCCTTGCCTTAGGAGGCCCCTTGCCTTAGAAGGCCCCTTGCCTTAGGAGACCATTGTCTAAGGACACCCTTGCCGTATGAGGCCCCTTGCATTAATACACCCCTTGCTGTATGGGGCCCCTTGCCTTACGAGGCCCCTTACCTTAGGACACCCCTTGCCGTATAAGGCCACTTGCCTTATGAGGCCCTTTGCCTTAGGAGGCCCCTTGTCATAGGAGACCCTTGCCCTATGCGGCCTCCTACCCCGAGAGGCTATTCAGGACGACCACGGTCCTTCGCGCACCATCAAGCACGCGCTGGCGCAGGCGGCGGCCGACGTCACCAAGCTGGCCACCTTCGCGCAGGACAAGGAGTACGACATGGTGTCGCTCACCAACGCGGCCGCTGAGAAGGTAACTACTGTGAGAGCCCGGGAGGCCCCTTGGCTTAGGAGGCCCCTACTCCAAAAGGCCCCTCACCGTATAAGGCCCCTTGCCTTAGGAGGCCCCTTGCCTTACGAGGCCCCTTGCCTTAGGAGGCTCCTTGCGTTATGAGGCCACTTGCCATATGAGGCTCCTGGCCTTATGTGACCCCTTGCCTTACGAGGCCCCTTGCCTTAGAACACCCCTTGCCGTATGAGGCCCCTTGCATTAAGACACCCCTTGCTGTATGTGGCCCCTTGCCTTAAGACACCCCTTGCTGTATGGGGCCTCTTGCCTTACGAGGCCCCTGGCCTTAGGACACCCATTGCTGTATGAGGCCTCTTGCATTAAGACACCCCTTGCTGTATGAGGCCCCTTGCATTAAAATACCCCTTGCTGTATGAGGCCCCTTGCCTTAAGACACCCCTTGCTGTATGAGGCCCCTTGCATTAAGACACCCCTTGCTGTAGGAGGCTGCTTACCTTAGGACACCCCTTGCTGTATGAGGCCTTTTGCATTAAGACACCCATTGCTGTATGAGGCCCCCTTGCCTTAAGACACCCCTTGCTGCATGGGGCCCTTTGCCTTATGAGGCCCCATGTGTTAAGAAGCCCCTGCCACAGGAGGCCCCTTGCCCTGGGAGGCCCCTGCCTTAGCTAAGCGAGCTCTTATAGTGTACCATTAAAAATATATACACGTGTGTTCCAGCCGATATCACCGGTGGTGCTTCGCGCTCAGCTGGTGAAGAAACAGCTTGATGAAACCAAGACTCTGACCATCAAACTGGAGAACAAAGAGGCAGACATAAAGGAGCTGAGGAAAGCGCTCAAGGTAAACGCAACATATCACCATCATCATCATCATCATCATCAGCCTATCGCAGTCCACTGCTGGACATAGGCCTCTCCAGTAGAAGCCACTTTGGGCAAACACCTGGAGGATTCACCCATATATGGGACTAGCTGTGCTCGCGACTTCGTCCGCGTGGAATAGTTATTTTTTTCCCGTTTTTTTTTACATTTTCCATTATTTCTTCGCTCCTAATAGTTGCAGCGTGATGTTATATAGCCTAAAGCCTTCCTCGATAAATGGTCTATTCAACACAAAAAGAAGTTTTCAATTCGGACCAGTAGTTCCTGAGATTAGCGCGTTCAAACAAATAAACTCTTCAGCTTTATAATATTAGTTAAGATGTAAGGGAGCGGCCTATCATCTTTCCGCTCCAAGCCAACCTCACCTGCCCGTGGTGCATCCTGCCGAATAACAAACGAGGCGCTGGCAACCGACTGGTGGCGGTATAACCATCACAATTGAAGGCGTAGCACGGAACTATGACGGGCAGCAGCGTCACCGGAGCGAGAAGCTACGCCCTGCGATCGCCAACCCGCCTGCCCGGCGATTATGGGTATATCCTCCAGATGTTTGCCCTAAGACAGGCTCAGTGGCTCATTTGGTAGTGATCTCTGCCCTCTGAGCCAAGGGTCGTGGGTTCGATTCCCGCAGTGCAAACATTTGTGTTCATGAACATGTCTGTTTGTATTGGTCTGGGTGTTTTCTATGTATAATATGTTTTTTTTTTTTAAAAAAAGTATTTAGGTAGTTTATCAGTTGTGTAGTACCCATAGTACAAGCTTCGGCTTAGTTTGGGGCTAGATGGCGATGTGTGGCCCAGCGTGGCGTGTCTTGAGTTATTTATTTATTTATTACCACAGGCCAAACAAGAGGAGCTATCGGAGATGCAGATCCGCCGAGAGCTCGGCGAGAGGAAGCTAACCGCCGCTGCCAGGGACGCAGAACTGCGGGCGGAACAGCTGCAGCGGAGGCTCGAGGATGCGCAGAACCAGCTCAAGAGGTCATTGATTATCATCATCATCATCATCAGCCTATTGCAGTCCACTGCTGGACATAGGCCTCTCCAGTTGTTCGCCACTTAGGGCAAACATCTGGAGGATATACCCATAATCGCCACGCTGGGCAGGCGGGTTGGCGATCGCAGGGCGTAGCTTCTCGCTCCAATGACGCTCCTGCCCGTCATCGGCCTGTGGTATTTAGCTACGCCATCAGCTGTCATGGTTATACCGCCACCAGTCGGTTGCCAGCGCCTCGTTTGTTATTCGACAGGATGCATCACGGACAGGTGAGGTTGGCTTGGAGCGAAATGATGATAGGTTTTGAAATTGTGATAGCTCGGGGACTTTTCATACAAGCGAAGTAATTCTTTCACCAATGTTTCTATAATTGGGTGATGCATCAATATTAATCCAAAACAAAAATTAGTTATCATGCCTATTAGTAAAATTTTTGTCTGTCTGTTCGTTATAGAAACAAAAACTATTTGCCGGATTTTAACGAAACTTGGTACAATTATTCTTCATACTTCTGGACGGGTTATAGTATACTTTTCTTCACGCCACAATGAATAGGAGCAGAGCATTGAAGGAAAGTGTTGGGAAGACTGATTCCTATGGGATTTCATGGCTCAACTGCCCTATTCACAACCGTTCCTATGCGTCGCGCGAACGCACAGTTACCATAAAACCTGTAGAATTTTGGGCACTGTGCGTCCGCGGCTGCTTGAAGCGATCTCTAACCCATCCCCCTCTCTCCCACAGGAAGGAAAAGGAGTTCGAAGAGACCATGGACCATTTACAACAGGACATAGATTCCTTGGAGAGCGAGCGCGGCGCTCTGCGGGACAAATTGAAACTGTACGCGAAGAGAGGCGGCTCGCAACACGGTAGGTGTCTTTACATACAAAGCATACATACAATACATATAAACTAGCATACATACAAACTGGCATACATACATACATACAATATAATATTTATTTGTATAGAGTTTAGTAATGATACATTTACTTAATGCTACTCGTTGGTTTTATCCAATAGAATCTTTATTTGTATAGGGTTAAATAATTATTTACATACAAGCTAGCACACAGACATGCCATGGAATCGTTATGTCTATTTGTAAAGGGTTTAGTAATGATACATTTACATACAAGCTAGCACACAGACATTAGAATTCGGTTACTCCAACCATTTTTTTCTATTACAATATCACAGTCAATATTATACTTTATTTTCTAGATCTGATGCTGCTAAGTAAGTTAGTCGTGTGATTTCTGAATAACGTGTTTTTTGTTTTTTTTTTTCTAATGATGTGTTGATTTTCTAATAATATGCGACTACAGATCTTCGTGATTTATTTATTTTTTGGGATCCCGTACTTTATTTTGTTGTTCCATTGCAAATTCAAATAATTTTTTGTACAAATCGGTGATCTAGTTCGAATTTGTATTTAATGTAAATCGAATATTTGTGGTCGCATTTTTGTGCAAATTTTAAATAATTATAATTTAGGAAAAATCTTCTTTGTTGATTTTTGAGATACCTACTTGACGAAATGACAGTACAAGATAGAATAGTAGGTTGCGCAAAAGGCCACCAACTACTCGTATATTGTAATATTTTAACATAAATCCTACAAACCAGAAGTTTGATAAAATACACATTCATATCACAATATACATTTTCATATGTGTGTGTAAATTTTGGCTTGACTCGAAAGGAAGTTTACGTATTAATGATTCTCTTTTATTAGGATCGGTTTACTATTTAATCTTGTACTACGTACTATACAAGCGAGCAAGTACAAAGAGGAGACGGCCTAAGCAACTCATCATCATCATCATCATCAGCCTATTACAGTCCACTGCTGGACATAGGCATCTCCAGTTGTTCGCCACCTAGGGCAAACATCTGGAGGATATACCCATAATCGCCACACTGGGCAGGCGGGTTGGCGATCGTAGGGCGTAGCCTCTCGCTCCGGTGACGCTGCTGCCCGTCACCGGTCTTTAGTATTTAGCTACGCCTTCAATTGTGATGGTTATACCGCCACCAGTCGGTTGCCAGCGCCTCGTTTGTTATTCGGCAGGATGCACCACGGGCAGGTGAGGTTGGCTTGGAGGGAAAAGATGATAGGCCGCTCCCTTACATCGAAAATACAAAGCTTTCCTCGTTATAATAATGTTATCTACATCTAGACAACATCTCCTCTTTGTACTTGCTCCGTGGCTGTGTAATACAAGCGTCATACTATAACCGGCGTCCAACGAATTTCAACCTTATTCCAACTACAATAGGGTACTAGTATATTTCACAAAGCTAAGCTGTTTGTGTGTGCGTGCAGTGTCGACGCCGCCGGCCGCGCGGGATTATGCACGTAAGATATGACACGATATTGTACAAGCTATACTCAACCTTGTGTTAAAGATGTTAGGTTCATTTTACTTTGGTATTTGGATAGTTACCGGAGGTCGAAGATAGGAACTCTGTCAATGAAACTTTTTAAAATATGATAATATTTGGACGTAGTTAAGCAAAAATTCTTTTATTTTGACACTTTTGGATTGAAACGTTTTTGTTTAACTACGTCCATTCGCTCAAAGAAATATTTATTTTTTATTTTGAGCTTTCTGAAGGGTTAGCAACATCTTCGCCCTATCGCAGTCCACTGCTGGACATAGGCCTCTCCAGTTGTTCGCCACTTTGGGCAAACATCTGGAGGTTATACCCATAATCGCCCTTCTTGGCGATTGCAGAGCGTAACTTCTCGCTCCGGTATATAACAAATCTTTTTCATATAGGAAAATGTTCCATTCGTCCTGTGAAAATTGATACTAGTCGACATACATCGTTTTTTTATTATTATTTTAGCACATCATCATCAGCCTATTGCAGTCCACTGCCGGACATAGGCCTCTCCAGTTGCTTGCCTACCTAGGACAAACATCTGAAGGATATACCCCTAATCGCCACGCTGGGCAGGCGGGTTGGCGATCGCAGGGCGTAGCTTGTCGCTCCGTTGACGCTGCTGCCCGTCATCGGTCTGTGGTATTTAGCTCCGTCTTCAATTATGATGGTTATACCGCCACCAGTCGGTTGCCAGCGCCTCGTTTGTTATTCGGCAGGATGCACCACGGGCAGGTGAGGTTGGCTTGGAACGGAAAGATGATAGGCCGCTCCCTTACATCCCCATGAATTTTGTTTACAAAAATTACTTTATCTTCGCTTTATATTTTCGATCACCGGTAACATAATGTACGAATATAGATATATGTAAATAGGTATGTAGTCAAATTAATATATTATATTAATATTTACGGTTGAGTATAGCTAAATTAACTTGTAACCCGCTGACAGCATGCCTTCCCTTACACTGCCTTCCGTTAGCTAATAAGGAGAATTTAACCCTTTGACCGCCGAGAAATGAGACACAATAGAAAGTCTATTGTTGACGTCACTGGTGTTCAAAAGATTAATAAAATAAGACTATAGTTTTGTTAAACTATAATCTTGGCGGGTTATGTTTCCCGAGACATACAATCTTCAGATTTTCAAGGCGGGAGTGAACCGGTATTTTAACGAAGATTTGGGGTTTTAAACGGAGATACGGTCTAAGACCATAAATATCCGACCGATATTTTTTTTATTAATTGTAATAAATAGTAAAAATAAGTAATTTTCGTAAGAAGTCGATTTCAAATTTATGCATGCAATATTTAGTTAGATATTTTTTACATACAAGTTGACTGGAACAATGACCTCCGAAAAAAAAAATTCGTAACAATAATTAATAATCATAATAATTCTTAACTTGAAAATTAAAAAAAGCCAACATTTCGAGTTGTGACTATTTGTTCAGAGTATATCTTTTTAAGTTAACGACATTCATCCTCACTGATTTAACACAATACAATTATAGGTAACATCGGTTACAATGTTACCATTATCATTTAGAAAATGATGACTGGAATATTTGTCTGTCAAAATCAATAAGTTTGTTTATTTTAATATGTAATATCTGTTGGTGTACCCTATCATTAAATGAATATAATGAATACTCGCGCCTGTGACTCCCCTGGTGTTGCGGTGTCTATGGACTGAGTGATCACTTACCATCAGGTGACTTTCACGTATGCTCCCTCTGTCTTTAAAAAAACCGATTTTTTTTTTTTTTTTTTTTTTTTTATGACATAGGTGGCAAACGGGCCTGAAGGTCACCTGATGGTAAGTGATCACTTCAGCCCATAGACACCGCAATACCAGGGGAGTCACAGGTGCGTTGCCGGCCCTTGAGAAATCTGTAGGCACGCTTCTTGAAGGTCCCTAGGTCGTATCCATTCGGGAAAATTGCAGCCGGAAGCTGATTCCAAAGAGCAGCTGCACGAGGCAGAAAATTGCGCGCAAAACGCACTGTGGAAGACTTCCATCTGTCAAGATGGTAAGGATGAAATCTTGAATTGGTGCGAGATGTGCGATGATGAAAAATGGCAGCTGGTACCAGGTCAAACAATTCTTCCGAACACTCGCCGTGATAAATTCGGTAAAAAACGCACAAAGACGCAACATCCCTGCGTAGAGATAGAGGGTCTAGCTTGTCTATAAGTTCTCGGTCGTCGAAAATAGTATAGAAAGTCTGAAACCGCTCTTAGGACGTCAAAATCCAGTCAACCTGTAGTTTATTTCATCATCACGAAGTAGTCAGATACATAGCTCTAAAGATTTGTAATACGAAAGCAAATCCACCTGTCAACCACACATTACAACTAGCGATGTCCCGGATAGTTAACCGGAACATCACTAATTACAGCACATTGCGTTTGTCATAGCGGTCCCGACGCCGGTCGCCGCGCCCAAAGAGATAGCTCGTAAGAAGCACAATGACATATCTTGTGTTATATATGTTGTTGTGTCGATGTTGCATGGAATATTATTGTTTAATTATTTTGCAGTCTGTTTTAGTTTTCTGTTATTGGTCTAATATTATGATAGATGGGGATTGGGTCGCAGATGAAACGTTGATATATAAACAATAGGCTGTAATACTATTTTATTTGGTTCAATAAATGATTACAATAAAAGAATTATTAAGAATTTCGCTCCAGTGAGTCTAAATTACTTTCGCCATACTGTAATATAATGTCGTTACTTCAGTACGTTACAGTCGCAAACGTAACCAGTAGCAACATTTTTTATTCATAAGATGATGAAAAACATTTTTAATGTCACTTTTTGGAATATGGCGTTATGTATCTGAATTGTGAAAAGAGTTTGTAAATACGTTTCATCTCTAGACAAGATATTAAAGGAATACAAATGAAATATATAATATTCATAATGATTTTTTATAACATTTATTTATATGTTTATTTATAAGGTAAGGTCTTATAGCAAGTTTAGGCAACGTCATATGAAGCAGTTAAGGGAAAGGCGTAACAACAAATAATCGTTACTTACACAGCTTTTTTACAGGAATGGAATGGATTGGAACTAATTTTTTTGTTTTAATACCATTTTTTTTCGTCTTTTGTAACTTTCAAAATTTTTAATTTAGTCATTAATGTGCATGATTGTACATAAATTAATTGTGTCGTCCAGTGTAAATTACATTTATTAATTAATTTTAATTACTACTTACTATTAATTTAATTTTATAGCATTTTGTATAAATGATGGTTTAAAATGAACTTTTTTTTACAAAGTTTATAATTATACAGAATGCTGATAATGCTTTAATCGTATAATATAAAATAGGAAGAGCAATGGACATTTCAAAGTCCAGCAAGGGTTCAATAAAATGTTAATTGGTAACTCAAAAAAAAAAAATCGGTCATACTAAATAACAATTCATGTGTTTAACTTTTTTGTGATTTCAATATTGCTCCCATACGAAAAGATGTTACACTAGTATGTAGGAGGTTGTTGGTGTTTTTCAAATAATCTACTATATAAAAATAACTCGGGTTTTCCTCCCTGACGCTATAACTCCAGAACGCACGTACCGATTTCCACGGTTTTGCATTCGTTAGAAAGGTCTCGGGCTCCGTGAGGTTTATAGCAAAGAAAATTAAGGAAAAAATAATTATTACATCCATCTGGTGGCGAAACGGAGTTCGCCGGGTTTGCTAGTCCTGTATAAAACATAGTCCATTTCTCTTCCTAAACAACTCATCATACATTTAACAGCGCGTACAGCGTCATACGAACTTACACGCCATATAGTTATCGGTCGTGGTGCTTGTTCGCTATTCTGTGTATCTTTTATGTGTTCCAAGTGTTTTCAGAGCCGTTGGTATCGCACACATAGTAGTGTGTATTGTTTACAATCTTATTTTTCGTATATTTGACCTGTGACTGTGAGCCTAGTGCAGGAGTGATTATCTCTTTATAATTCTTTAACTTGGCAATAAAGAAGAGTGGCAGAGCCGCCCGTCCGGGGAAGGACCTCCACCCTATAGAATACCGCAGCCAAATGACCTCCGGGTCGTGTTTCTGCCGGTGAGTAGGGTTTCCGGAGCTCGTGGGGGGTTAGGGTTGGGCCGGCATGGCGGTGGCAACTGACAGGTAACTGACCAGTTACTTGCCAGTTGTCACAGCGACATGGGCTTCTCTTTCGCTTTCCATCAGGCGCAGGAAAGCCAACAAGTCGAGTCACTATAAAAAAAATAAAAGATTTATTAATTTCATACCAAACCTCAAAACAGTTTGTTTCAAATAAAAAAAATTTATTTATTTATTTAAACTTTATTGCACAATAAAAAGAGTGTACAAAAGGCGGACTTAATGCCGCATAGGCATTCTCTACCAGTCAACCATTGGGCTAAGCAGAAATAAATGTAGGTAGTGTGCTGCAGAGTTCGATAAAAATTAAACAAAAAATACTTAGATAAATACATACATATTATAAAGTAAATATAATACAATATAGCTCATATTAATATAATATACACATATACATATAAAATAATATACATATATATAAATAATAGTAAGGACGACGACAGAGTAGTGAGACGACTTCGTTACTGTTGGATACGAAAATGTTTCTGGACTCTAAACTTAAAAGCTGCTTTACTCGGGGCACTCCGGATGTTTTCGGGCAGTCGGTTCCAAAGTCGGATGGATTGCACGCAGAAAGAATTGGAGACGAAACTCGAGTGGTGCAAGGGAATAGCTAAAAGGGAGCTGCTTGAAGAGCGAAGCTGCCGAGTGTGAGTCGAACTAAGCAATGGGAACTGAGATTTGAGATAGTTTGGCGAGTTAGGATCGTAAAGAATTGAATAAAGAGTACATAGCATCCGGATATTACGACGTGTCGCTATAGGGAGCCAGCTAAGTTGTGTACGATGAGAGGAGACATGGTCGTATTTCCTTAGGCCAAAGATAAATCGAATGCAATTATTCTGAAGACGATCCAGTTTGCGAAGGAGACATTGATTAAGGTCAGGGTAGCACACATCGGCATAATCAATTATGGGAAGGATTAGGGACTGGATCAATGTTGCCTTGGTGTTAATAGGCAAAAAGTGTTTGAAGCGATAGAGAGAGCACAACGCAGCAGTGACTTTACGGCTGACCTCGTCGACCTGCTTGGACCAGCTAAGAGCAGAGTCAATGTACAGGCCGAGATCTTTCACATTAGCGCAGTAAGGAATTTTAGTACCTCGGTAAACGACTGGATAAATTGCACGTGATATAGTACTAACCCAACGTGTATCGACAAACCAACGGCTCTGATTGCACTCCGCTGCTGCGGTTAAGCTGATGGGTGACCGGTGTTCTGACGCAGAGGAGGTGCCGGTGAAGGTGGTGCCGGGAGTGGCCGCTGGAGAAGTCAACGAGGCTCTGCAGCATCAGCTTAAGGTGTTGAGTTGGTTAGTACAGAGTTGAGAAATACGCAAACGCGATAGTTACATGTGCTAGGAACAGACTTGTCCATACGAAAAGTGGATGCACTTCCGCCGAGCTAGGTGATCGTGCTCGGGGACCGCGGTCCGATGGACCATCTTGGTTTTTCGTATATATAGCGAGTCGTGATGAAAACTTCGTTTGCGCGTTGTAGGATTCTGTATTGTAGCGATGTATAGATAGATGTTGCTACATGCCGCTACACATGTATCACTCGCAAAAATTTACACTACGGGTACGAATCCCTGTCTCGATGCCTATCCCGATCTATATTCCAAACACTGCAACAATTTCGATCCTTACTATCCCGTCCCCTCCCTATACATGGATTGGGGAAACCCATGTATGGAGTAAGATTTTAATCATCATCATCATCAGCCTATTACAGTCCACTGCTGGACATAGCCTTCTCCAGTTGTTCGCCACTTAGGTCAAAAGTCTGCAGGATATACCCATAATCGCCACGCTGGGCAGGCGGGTTGCCGATCGCAGGGCATAGCTTCTCGCTCCGGTGACGCTGCTGCCCGTCATCGGTCTATGGTATTTAGCCATGCCTTCAATCGTGATGGTTATACCGCCACCAGTCGGTTGCCAGCGCCTCGTTAGTTATTCGGCAGGATGCACCACGGGCAGGTGAGGATGGCTTGGAGCGAAAAGGTGATAGGTCGCTCCCTTACATCCCATCCCCTTTTTTATAGTAACGGGCAAGTAATTGCCCGTTGTCACAGCGACTTGTGTTTCTCTTTCGCTTTCCATCAGGCGTAGGGAAGCCATTATGTCTAGCTACTATGAAAAAAATGATGATGATGATGATGATGATGATGATAATTTGTTCTTAGGACGGTGGAGCGCGAGCGGGCGGCGCGTGTGGCGGCGTGTCGGAGGGCGGAGCGCGCGGCCATACGGAGTCTGCGCCCTCTGGAGCACCCCACGGCGCAGGCCGCGCTCGCCAGGAGACAGGCCGCTGCGCAGCTGGAGCGGGAGCTGGCCAAACTGCAGACGGTGAGCAGGAAACTTGTCACCCTCGGCAGGTACCTTGTCACCCTCGGCTGGAGACGACAGGCCGCTGCGCAACTGGAGCGGGAGCTGGCCAAGCTGCAGACGGTGAGCAGGAACCTTGTCACTCTCGGCAGGAGACGACAGCACGAAACAAGCCGCTGCGCAGCTGGAGCGGGAGCTGGCCAAGCTGCAGACGGTGAGCAGGAACCTTGTCACTCTCGGCAGGAGACAAGCCGCTGGTCAGCTGGAGCGGGAGCTGGCCAAGCTGCAGACGGTGAGCAGGAGCCTTTTCACCCTTGGCAGGAGACGATAGCAGGAGCCTCGTGACCATCGCCAGGGATAGGCAGCCGCGCAGCGGGAGCTGGCTAGGCTGCAGACGGTGAGCAGGAACCTTGTCACCTTCGGCAGGAGACGACAGCAGGAGCCTCGTGACCCTCACCAGGATACAAGCCACTGTACAGCTGGAGCGGTAGCTGGCCAAGCTGCAAACGGTGAGCAGGAACCTTGTCACCCTCGGCCGGAGACGACCGACAGCAAGAGCCTCTTTACTTGATTTTTTTATGCATCGAAAATTTTTCAACAATGATTATTAATATTTGAATTTGAATTTCGTGTGTATGTTCTATGTTGTGACTTGTGACATACGAGAATAAAAAAAATCTCGATGCGTTTCCCTATTATTATTATTTGTTTGTTAATAATATAACTACCGTTGTCTGCGCAGGAGTGGACGCTGTTCGTGGCGCGTTCCGGGCTGGTTCAGTTCCCGGACGAGCCCGGCAAGTACGCCAAGGCGCTGCGGCAGCACAAGGAGAAGCAGCGGGAGGCCAGGAGGCAGCTGGAGGTCAGTGACGTCACGGGACACTCCAGGCGTTGGCGAGTTCTGGAAGTTGAAGAACTTTTTTTTTTATAGTAGCTTGACATAATGGCTTCCCTACGCCTGATGGAAAGAGAAGTCCAAGTCGCTGTGACAACGGGCAAGTAACTGGTCAGTTGGTCTGCTCCTGGTTGCCCTATGTAGAGTACTAGCTGCTGCCCGCGGCTCTGCCCGCGTGAATATTCCTATAAAACATAGTCTATGTGTTAATCTGATGTACAAACTATATTCCTGTAAAGTTTCATTAAAATCCGTTCAGTAGTTTCTGCGTGAAAGAGGAACAAACATCCATCCATCTATCCAAACAAACTTTCGCGTTTATAATATTAGTAGGAAGTAGGATTAGTAGGATGTTAATTTATCTTTTTAGTTTAATTAATAATTAATTTTGTAAGGTCTCAGAAGGCCCTATGACTGACAGACTGTATGACGTGGTCGTAGTTAAAAATATAAAATGATAATATTGTAAATGTTGCTGCACTATGTTGAAAAGAGCAACTACACGAGTTTCTTGCCGGTGTCTTCTCGGTAGAATGGTGCTTTCCGAACCGGTGTTAGCTTCGACGATTTGTAAGTGTTTTTTTAAAAACCTATACAAATAAAGATTATTTTGACTTTGACTGCCATGCCCCACGAGCTCCGGATCTGGTTACTCTTCGGCATTTTTGTATTACAGTGTTTATAAATATTTATTGATCATCATCAGCATATTGCAGTTCACTGCTGGACACAGGTCTCTCCAGGTGTTCGCCACTTAGAGCAAACATTCGGTGCAATAGTTCCTTCTATCAGTCGTCGTTCTAATGTATATTATTTTTTATAAGTATGTCTATAGTATAATGTATAAATATTTATTTATTAGTCTATTTTATTCACAATTATGGATTATAAAATATGTATGTTATTATAAAACTATATTATATTTATTTCTATATAAATGAATATCTATATACATATTTTTTTTTTATTATGTACGTATTATTATATTGTATTACTTTAATATTTATTGTTGTTCTATTATATTAATTTTCAAATTTTGTTTTTCAAACTTTTTTGGCACACTACCCTATTGCTAGTTTCTGCTTAGCCCAATGGTTGACTGGTAGAGAATGCCTATGTGGCATTAAGTCCGCCTTTTGTACACTACTTTACTGTGCAATAAAGATTAAATAAATAAATAAATAAACATCTGGAGCAACGCTGGGCAGGCGGGTTGGCGATCGCCGGGCGTAGCTTCTCGCTCCGATCACGTTGCTGCCCGTCATCGGTCTGCGATATTTAGCTACGCCTTCAATTGTGATGGTTATACCGCCACCAGTTGGCAGCGTCTCGTTTGTTATTCGGCTGGATGCACCACGGGGAGGTGAGAAATGTATCCTACCATCTTTTCGCTCCAAGCCACACCCTCACCTTCCCGGGGTGCATCCAGTTGCATACATACATATAAAAAAAAATTAGTCAAATGGGCCTGTTTCCGTAAAAAATTTAATTAGTCCGTATTTTAGATTGTTCAAAAATAAAAGACACATATTTTTTCATTTGTAAATTAGACCACAAATAACAAAGATATAGCCCGTTAAAATTACGCGTGACGTCACATAGTGGGAGTTTTTCGCCACTAAGTAACGTCAAAGACCCCCACTCCTAAATTTTGATGCCTTGTATCTTTGTTATTTTTTGTTTAAATGAAAAAAGGAAAAATACGTGTCTAATATATTTTTATAATCTAAAATACGGACTAAATATAGTGTAATTATTTTGACCCTGGAAACATCCCCATTGAGATCCTTCGTTTTGAAGTCGTTAAAAAGAGAAAAAAAAAGGGTAATAAAACTTACCATACAAAATTCTATTTCTTAGGAGCGGTTAGTAGCGCTGCAGGCAGAAGTGCGAAGCCAGATGCTTTTGCACCGGCCGTGGCGCTGCGTGGAGGCGGACTTCGCCGAGTTCCCGGCCAAGGAGCTCGCCGCGGTCAGTATGCTCCAGGGTCGATGAGACATCCCTCTGCCCCTGATCTCTAGGAGGGGAAACGGAAGACGAGCCTGATGAGACTGGGCTGCGACGTGAGTGAGGGGATTGGGGCCGGGACGGTAGGAGGGAAGGGGGATGGGGGGGGGGGTCTCGTCTCACTGCACGCACCGGAAGGCGGCACCGGTGGCGCTGCGTAGAGGCGGACTTCGCCGAGTTCCCGGCCAAAAGGTATGGGAAAGGAGCCCCCTCCTAAGACGAGATAGGTCGACACGGGGGAGGGTAGACGAGGGGGAGGGGGCGGAGACATGGAATGAAACACGACATGGGAGAGGGGAGGGGTTGAAATTGTAGGGGAGAGGGGTACAGACGGCAGGGAGGATGGTACGAGATGGGATAGTACGGGGGTCGAGGAGACGGAGCTGAGGACGCAGAGAGAGTCCTTGATGCTTCGCCGCGTTGCCCATTCTTGTCCGAAAGAAAGACCGCTCAGCCGTCTGCAATGATAAATACAAAATAACTTGAGTGCCGCTGACAAAATACGTTATTATTTATGTAGGTATTTTATTTCCAGGCGCTATCCGGCAAAGCGGTTGACCTGGGCACTATCAAGTACCCCGCGGGACAGGACTCCCGGGACGAAGACACCATCTACGTGACGCCCACTCAGCTGGCCAAGTGAGTAGCACGCAGTCCACTGCTGGACATAGGCCTCTCCACTTTGGGCGACCATCTGGAGTATTTACCCATAATCGCCACGTAGAGCAGGGGGGTTGGCGATCGCAGAGCTCTCAGAGAATACATATCATACATAGTAAACACCCTGACCAAATACAAACAGACGTGTTCATGAGCACAAATGTTTGTACTGGACTGGCTCGGTGGCTCAATTGATAGTGACCCCTGCCTTCTGAGCCAAGGGTCGTGGGTTCGATCCCCACACATTTGTGTGCATGAACATGTCTGTTTGTATTGGTCTGGGTGTTTTCTATGTATAATATGTATTTATTTACAAAAAAAAATGTATCTAAGTAAGTTTATCAGTTGCGTATTACCCATAGTACAAGCTTCGGCTTAGTTTGGGGCTAGATGGCGCTGTGTGGCCCAGCGTGGCATGTCTTGATTATTACATATTATTATTACTGTTTTTTTTTTTATTGTAGCTCGACATAATGGCCTCCTACTCCTGATGGAAAGCGAAAGAGAAGCCCAAGTCGCTGTGACAACTGGCAAGTAACTGAGTTACCTGTGAGTTGCCATTGCCATGCCGGCCCAACCCTAACCCCCCACGAGCTCCGGAGACCCTACTCACCAGCAGGAACACGACCCGGAGGTCATTTGGCTGCGGTATCCTATAGGGTGGAGGTCCTTCCCCGGACGGGCGGCTCAGTTCGAGCGATGATTCGCTATGCCCTTCCTCTGTTTGTGCGGGAATCGAATCTGTAATGTAGGTAGATACCTATCACTTATTATAAGCTTAAGTTAGGGTAGATGAACATTGCAATCGGCTCCCAGTCCGGAATAAACCGCTATTCAGTACGTACACGTTTCTTTTACTTATCTCCAGGACACAACCCCTTTTACCTTAAGGATCATACACAACAGAATCCACTTGTCCTTGTCTGATATTTATGTACCTTGTCCACAGATTGCGAGAGATTGTGACCGAGCTCAAATCGGATGATGTGAAGCTTGAATTGCGAGAGCTGGGCAACACCGTCTGTGCGGCGTAAGGGCAGCCAGGATTGTTGGTTAACTTGGCGCCACATTACGGGGAGTCGGGACGAAGATACAATAGGCACAATAGGCTATTATGGCTAAAAATTGTAATTAGTCCGTCTTTTAGCTTTTTCAAAAAAAAAATGATGCAAGGGGGCGACCTATCACCTTTTCGCTTCAAGCCATCCTCACCTGCCCGTGGTGCATCCTGCCGAACAACAAACGACGGGATTGCGCTGGCAACCGACTGGTGGCGGTATAACCATCACGAATTCACGATAGAAGGCGTAGGTTAATACCACAGGCCGATGACGGGCAGCAGCGTCACTGGAGCAAGAAGCTACGCCCTTGCTATCGCCAACCCGCCTGCCCAGCGTGGCGATTATGGGTATATCCTCCAGAAGTTTGCCCTAGGTGGCGAACAACTGGAGAGGCTTGTGTCCAGCAATAGGCTGATGATGATGAAAAATAAAAGACACGTATTTTTCCTTTTTTCATTCAAATAAACAATAGCAAAGATACCAGGCATCAAAGTTAGAAGTGGGAGTATTTGACGTCACTCTGTCCCGTATAAATGCCTCACCGAGTGACGTCACGCGTAATTTCAACGGACATTAACTTTGTAATATTTAGTTTAATTTATAAATAAAATATACGTGTCTTTTACTTTTGAATAAGCTAAAAGACGGACTAATTACAATTTTTTAGCCATTGTAGCCTATTAGCATATACATAGTTGAGGTGAAAAGTTTTTGCGTATAAACCGAATATTCTTGTGTAATGTGGCGCCGAGTTGAGTAGGTAATTAAGTAACAAACTAAAATATTATACTGTTTTTTATTATATTCAGCCTTCAAATTATATCTAGGGAACGTGTGACGTTGGGAATAAAAAAGATGGGATTGCTTTAAAACTGCACCAAAATCCCTGTGTAGTTTTAAAGATTTAGACATACAGACAAGAAAAGCGACTTTGTTTCATACTTACTATTGATAACACAAGAATTGATAGTCTGAAAGTATTTATTTACAGAATCCAATTACAAAACACTCATTCAACCAGAGAGAGAAAAAGTAATAATTGGCGGGAGCTCTATGACAGCTGTCAGTGTCATCGTTACGTCAAACTTCAACTGTCAACGTTAGTGCGGTGACTCTTGAGCGTGGCGAATAGTGCTGTGCCGCAGCTGTTAATTATTCTCCTCTAACACTATGTAGTGATTTAAATTGATTATGTTACACGTCACACGTTCCTTAGTGTTATAAATGGTCAATAGCACTAATCTTGGTAAAAAATATATTATTATAAATATAATATTCTGCCTAGCTTCGTTAATTAGAGTAATTTCTTTGAATACTGCACTGTACATACGAATGGACAATTTGGTTTCGAAGAACATCTATATTGAAAAATCTATATCAATGCATAAATTAATTTTGCAAACAGCGATCGTCAACCTTTTTTTGTAGAAAATTTGTGAAAATTTTGAATGTTTTTGTGCTAGCAAATGTTTAGTGAATATGCATTATGGTAGGTGGAATAATGAGGGAATTTGCAACAAAAATATGTTCGTGTATTTATTGTGTATAATGGATTCGATTCCTACCTGGAACAAACATTAATGTGACTGGTAGAGAACACCTACGCGGCATTAAGTCCGCCTTTTGCACACCTTTTTATTCTGAAATAAAGGCTCAAAAGAAAGTTCTCTTTTGGATGTCAAGTTTTGTATGAGGTCAATGTATGTCATGTTCCTATGTATAAATTACTTTGTTTACAACAAATATAAATTTTTGTAGTTGTCATAAAAATTCTATAACCTAATTTTTAAATTATCCATTATTACTTATTTCACATTAAGAAAAGTTAGGATTTTGGTGACTTAGACTTGTTAAGTCGACTGAAATATGTTATTACTTTCAAAGCATGTATTATAATGGAGTTTTCAAAGCAAGCCTGCACATCTCAAGATGTGGTATACCGATGGTACTGCACGGATTTCATTCTCCAAAGTGAATTAAGATCATTCTATGTGTATTAGTCATAGATAGATCTTGAAGTTGAGAAAGTAATCTTATTTTTAAATCTTAAAAGAATCTTCATCATTATCATCAGCCTTTCGCAGTCAACTGCTGGACATACCTAGGCCTTTTTTTATAGTGGCTCGACATAATCAGGGGCTTCCCTACGACTGATGAAAAGCGAAAGAGCAGACCAAGTCGCTGTGACAACGGGCAAGTAACTGGTCAGTTACCTGTCAGTTGCCACCGCCATGCCGGCCCAACCCTAGCCCCCCACGAGCTCCGGAAACCCTACTCACCGGCAGAAACACGACTCAGAGGTCATTTGACTGCGGTATTCTATAGGGTGGAGGTCCTTCTCCGGACGGGCGGCTTAATTCGAGCGAAGATTCGCTATGCTCTACCTCTCTCCAGCTATTCGCCACTTTGCTCAATCCTTCAAATCACAATCAAATCAAATAATTTATTTGTAAACATAGGTAAAATACAGATATATACGTAGTGTACATTAAGGTATTCAATACTTTGCCAGCCATCTTGCGCAAATCATCACTCCACTTATGGCGTCCTACACTACTTTTACCCCAATGTTTATTGGTTCTGCGGCTGATATGGCCGGCCCACTTCCTGTTCAGCTTACTAATCCGCTTAATAAGCCTAAAACAATAAATAATAAAAATCGTGATAAGAAATTCCTGTATAAAGATAAGATACGAAAATGAGAAACGTATAAAATTATGAAAATAATATGACTGCATATTAAAATTAAATAGAGATGACAAAAGGTTGACGATCCCTGATACCATAGACTAACTTAACACTAGCTTAAAGCGCACTCTATGAAATATGTTTGTTTGTATATAATAGTGCAGTCAATGAAGCGAAAAATACGGGCTAACCTCCGAATTTTTTTACTGTGATCCGATTTGCATGAAATTTTGGAATTAGGCTCATCTTACCATTAACTTCAAAAGTGAAAATGATTTGAACTCCGCCACCACCATGGGGGTGGTTGCCACCCCTTCTCGGGGGTCAATGGTTGTTTTTTCAAAATAACCTCGGATATCGATTGAAGATCTAATTTTAAGCAAAAAAGTTTCTATAAAGTTTCTCGAAAAATCTAATACTTTTCAAGTTATTGGCAATTGAAAATTCGCAAATTTTTCACGATTTTCATCAGTTTTTTTCAAATATCTCCAAAAGTATACGTTTTATCGAAAATTTCATAAGGAACGAAACTGTAGCAGGTAAAAAAATGAACAATTTGGTTTTTTACAAAGTATTCTAAGTGCAATATTAAGCTAGATATTAAAGATCAAAGCCGTTTTTTATTTTATCTGAAATTTCATCGATGTAGTCAATGCCATCTAGCAGCGAGCAAATGCATTTTATGCTTTCTAATCGAAAAGGGTTTTGTAGTGCTTGAAATAAGCTTTAAAATGAGCTTTATCAAAAGTCTTTTGCACGTAAAATAAGTGAGCTATATTGCAAATAAGCGGAGCATCGAATGTTTTTTCTTTTCAATCAATGGGTTTAAATAAGTGCCATTTCCAACTAAACTAAAATTAATCATATTTCGCCTAGAATTAACTTTATTATGAAGAGTTTTATAGATTGTATTAGTTTGGCTGCTTTAGGACACATAGTTTTCAAAAAAGTCACGATTAAGGGAGGCTGTGATTGCGCTGCCACGCGCTCTTTAAACAATCATATCTCCGTCAATTTTTATTTGATAGAAAAAACAAAAAAACCAAATTGTTTGTCAGAAAAATACCTAAATTTTTTATCCCTACACTTTTATACGTATCTGTCATTTTTGAGATATTATGAAAAAGGGGTGGGATTTTTAAAAATTTGAAATTCTCGATTTTTTTTCAATCGTGACTTTTTTGAAAACTATGTGTCCTAAAGCAGCCAAACTAATACAATCTATAAAACTCTTCATAATCAAGTTAATTCTAGGCGGAATATGATTAATTTTAGTTTTGGTGGAAATGGCACTTATTTAAACCCATTGATTGAAAAGAAAAAACATTCGATGCTCCGCTTATTTGCAATATAGCTTACTTATTTTACGTGCAAAAGACTTTTGATAAAGCTCATTTTATAGCTTATTTCAAGCACTACAAAACCCTTTTCGATTAGAAAGCATAAAATGCATTTGCTCGCTGCTAGATGGCATTGACTACATCGATGAAATTTCAGATAAAATAAAAAACGGCTTTGATCTTTAATATCTAGCTTAATATTGCACTTAGAATACTTTGTAAAAAACCAAATTGTTCATTTTTTTACCTGCTACAGTTTCGTTCCTTATTAAATTTTCGATAAAACGTATACTTTTGGAGATATTTGAAAAAAACTGATGAAAATCGTGAAAAATTTGCGAATTTTCAATTGCCAATAACTTGAAAAGTATTAGATTTTTCGAGAAACTTTATAGAAACTTTTTTGCTTAAAATTAGATCTTCAATCCATATCCGAGGTTATTTTGAAAAAACAACCATTGACCCCTGAGAAGGGGTGGCAACCACCCCGGTGGTGGCGGAGTTCAAATCATTTTCACTTTTGAAGTTAATGGTAAGATGAACCTAATCCCAAAATTGTATGCAATTCGGTTCACAGTAAAAAAATTCGGACTATAATGCGTCATTGACTGCACTATAAAGATAATCAATGACAAGATGTATAATGATTGATTGTAGTATCTCGTACTTATGTTGGTTAAATAAACTCGTATTTATTGAATGTGGTTGTATTATTTCTTATGCTTTTGAAAATTAATAAAAATAGTGCTGCACTCGCCGGGTATTACTATTAGTGCACATCTTGGGGCACTCAGAAGTAATGCCCGGCCTGTGTATCCCATCTCACATAAACATATTAAACTGTCTCAAGGGCCTCTACGTGTTGGGCCTATGCCCCCACGCAAGCCTTCCAAAGCACCGGGAGGGTAACACCTTCCGTGATATCCAAATGGGGACAACATAATAATAATACAGTTTGTGTTACTATAGATACTGCACTAGGCTCACAGGCCTGTATCGCAGTCATCATCCTAGCCTTTTTCCGATTGTCTCAGGGTCGGCTTCCAAACTGAGAGATTTGGCGAGGGCTAAGCTTTTACACAGAGCGACTGCCGTCAGACCTCCGCAACACTTCACGGTAAGCTGATACCCATTCCCAGTTAGGCGTCAGAGTTATCATCATCTCTGATATGATGTAACGACTGCTATCTGAGTTGGTAAGAGATAGCACCCGGGACCAACAGCTTAACGTGCCCTCCGAAGCACGGGAGAAATCAGGTGTCAATTTTGGTCCACCCATCACTCGGATTGTGGATCGCTGATCTAATGTAAATTGATTTCGTCATGCGGGCTACTATAAAAAAATCATTGTCTGAAAGTAAGAGACTAGTTTTCATTATGTTAAATACAAAGACAAACTTAATTATCCTCCAAATAAGTTTTAAACAAAGAATACCCTCGTTATAAGTTTGCTATATACCAAGGGTTAATAACAAAAAAAAGTAGTAGTGGACCAGGCTTAACAAAATGTTTAATGAAAACCCAACTGAATAGTTGTTTTGAAATGTTATGAGGGTTGGAGAGGATTAAACATGGATTTAGGGTCTCCTTATCTACTAATTGGGGAAGTTCGGTTCACTATTGTATCAGTCAAATTTATGCTAGTTTACACCGGTGCCACGCAGCCCCGGCAAGCAGCTCCGGCGAGCAGCCCTTGCCCTACACACTGCGCACGCACGTGCACATTCAAGCAGTCGAAAAGCCCGTTCACATGCTTGTGCTTGTGTTTGTGCCCGTTGAATGGGGGGGGGGTTCGTATTGACGGCGAGCGTGTAAACGCGGCATTACATCCGCCGAAACCAGCGCCTATTACTAGGGCAGCGCAAACGACAGACTACCCGTGACGCACTTTTTTGCTAGTTTCTGCAGTAATGCACACGACGCGCAAAAATCTGTCGCGGATATTTCACAGACTCAACGCACTGGGTGCGCACATCTTCGCTCATTCTGTCCGGCTGACCTAGACGCTCTTTTTTACTATGAATCAGACGCAGACTCTATCGCACAAAAAGTGTGCCGTGTGCGCGGCACCTTAGAGTATGAAAACGTATACCTATTTTAAATATACATCCCCCCCCCTTCACCCCCCCCCCCCATATGACAATCCAAATGTATCCTACCTATTATTGTACATAGACTGATACACTGTGACAGATAGGTACTTAGGTATTCTTTTACACAAGATCGCTTTCGGCGATAAGAACCGCCTACATTGTAGAAACTGTAGGTCATGTTTCTTTGTGGTGCAATAAATAATAACCCAAGACATGCCACGCTGGGCCACACAGGCGCCATCTAAGCCCCAAACTAAGCGCAACTTGTACGATGGGTACTAGGACAACTGATAATACTTACTTAGAACATTTTTTTTTTTGTAAATAAAATACATATTATACATAGGAAAACACCCAGACCAATACAAACAGACATGATCATGCACACAAAATGTTTGGTAATGTGTGGGGAATCGACCCACGACCCTTGCTCAGAAGGCAGAGGCACTACCAATTGAGCCATCCGAGTCTAGTCATAGTTTCTTAGTAGGTTGCGTATCGTTGCAAGAGTAGATGATTACAGAAATAGTATGTACTATCGATATACCTACTAGATACTACGATAGGTAAAAGTAAGATAGATACTATCCCATGCAGACGAAGTCGCGGGTACCAGCTATTTTTATACCGACTACAAATAAAAAGGAGTTCTCAGTCGATTGTTTGTATGTATTGTTTGTCCGCGATTATCTCGCCGTTTGGCTAAAGCTATTTGGGATGCGGTTTTCAGAAAAGTATTTTTTCCATACAGGAGAAGGTTTTAGTACTTTAACCAACTAAAAAAAAGGAGATCTGAGGGGTTTGATGTCGTTTAGTAGGACGCCGTGTCCCGGGCCTTTTATATAATACTAGCTGAGCTCGCGACTTCGTCCGCATGGAATAGTAATATTAATATATTATAATTTTCCATTATTTCTTCGCTCCTAATAGCTGCAGCGTTGATGTTATATAGGCCTAAAGCCTTCCTCGATAAGTGATATACAACACACATTTTTTTTTTTTTTATTCGGTCCAGTCGTTCCTGAGATTAGCGCGTTCAAAACAAACAAACAAACTCTTCAGTTTATAATATTAGTTAAGATAATAAGCTGCAATATTGTAGCCAGCTACCTTACTTATGCTAATGGCGGATCTAACGAGACAGCGTAAATCAGCGGCTCAAATTAAGCCGTCCTCGCCAATCGCTATTGGCGAGGAGATCTGTCTCTATAGCACAGGGGCGGACGAGGGGATATCTGAGCTTCATTTACTTACACGAGGTAGGTACACACGTACAAATAAAAAAAAATGTATATATTTATGTATTAGCTGTGCCCAGCGCGTCGCACAGCGTGGATATCGGGGTTTCACTAAACGGTTCGGGGTTAACGGATTTCCATAAAATGAGGATACCGAATATAGTTAGAGCTCTTGCCCCATCTTAATAATGAAAACCGGCATTTAATTCCATGCAGTAGTTTTTGCGTGATGTGCGCTTCATACATACTGATAAAATATTCACCCGTTGCCCAACACTTCAACGTCACTGCTCGTATCCCTATTGATTGTAGCGTGATGAAAGATATACTATAACCAGCCCAGGAGTATGAAGAATAATCATACCAAGTTTCGTATTAAAATCTAGTCAGTAGTTTTTTTTTCTATAACGAACATACAGACAGACACACAGACAAACATTTTAATGCTTGCATTTTTTGGCCCTTCAGTATCGATCCCGAAATTGTAGCTTTATTCGAACATAAAAGACACGTATTTTTTGATTTGTAAATAGACTAAATAATTACAAAGTTATTGCCCGTTGATATTACGCGAGACGCTCACTCGTGAGGCATTTTTTACGGGAGCGAGTGACTCAAGACTCCCACCCTCTTACGTTTGATGCCTTGTATCTTGGCTTCAATTTTTTTATTTAAAATGAAGAAAAGCAAAAATACGTGTCCTTTTATTTTTGAAATGAGTTATAAGACGGACTATTACGATTTTAGCCATAAGGCCTGTATATCCACCACTAGGGCCCAACGGGATGGATTTCAGTCGTCATCACTTTGATCGATTTTTTGGCTTTTTTTTGTATCCAGCACTTGCCCAATCTTCGACTGATCCGAATTTTAATAACTCAGGGTGCCCAAAAGAAACTTTTAACAGAATCCATCCCTGTTTGCGGAATGTCGGCTATTTAAATAAATCGGGCGAGGGATGCAGGGCACTTTTTACCCTGTTTCTTTGGGGTCCTGCCTGTGGGGAGGGTCCCCTATACTTCCGTTATCCCCTTTATCCTCGTTAGTGTCCGCCGTTAACGGGGAAGAGATTATTTAAAATATTGTAAGTGTTGTATTCATTTTGTATTGAGTTATATAAATGTTGCAACAGGTTTAGAAATCAGTTTATACTATAATAACAAAAACCATTTATTTCCATTAGCAAAGAGGACATTACATATTGTAGCTCAGGAGGTACATAAAAGTATACAGGGTCCATAGGTGCGAGTGGTGGTTGCATGTTATAGTTATAGAACCTGTGTTACGGGTTCACCAGGCCCGGCCCCCCAGAAGGATGCCATTATTGCGGTTGGTATTTTACTGAGATGACTATGGAATACTAAACGATACTTAATATGAAATAACAAGGAGACACGTCATAATTACGTGGCTACTCTTACGGTGTACGTGGTTTAATGAAATAAGAAGCTCACAGTTCTGGAAAATATCTATTTCACTCTGTCGTGTGTTTCACTGATAGTGGCTCTGAAAGAGCCGTGGTTACTCATTCGTGTGTTTTACTGAAGTGCCAAACCTGATTACCCGAATAACTAGGTACTATATAAAAACTTAAGACATTTGTAGGTAGGTATTTGAATAAATAGTCTAAATATTTTACAATACTCTGTATTTATAGAAAAAAGTAAGTATTTTAACCTGTTGGTGAACGCTGCTGTCCAGTTTCATGATACATATTCCCTTAGTCCGTCTTCTGCGACAACCATGGGATGAGGATTATATAATATAATCATTCAATCATCCTAGCCTTTTTCCCGATTGGTCTCAGGGTCGGCTTCCCAAACTGAGAGATTTGGCGAGGGGCTAAGCCACACAGAGCGACTTGCCATCAGGACCTCCGCAACACTTAGGGTATGCTATACCATTTCCAGTTTTAGCGTCAGAGTTATCATCATCTCTAGATAAGTGAACAACCGCTATCTGAGTTGGTAAAGATAGCACCCGGGGACCATCAGTTTAATCGTGCCTTCCGAAGCACGGAGGAAATCGGTGTCAAATTTTGGTCACTCTCATCGGATTGGACCGCGCCAATGGTTGCACAACGATGCCCGATCATTGTTAAGCAGAACATGACCGCGGCGCCACCGAGCTTCCTCCAGAGATATAATATAAAGATAAAATATAAATATCAGCCAACCAATCACATAGGGTACATTGCTCGATCCCAACGTAAGTAGCTTAAGCACTTGAGTTATGGGGTATCAGAACAACGAAGGTACCACAACTAAACACTTCAATACAAATTATAAACACCCAGGACACGGGACAAACACAAGTGTTTCATCACACGAATGTTTGTCCCGGGTGGAGAATCGAACCCACGACCATTGGTTCAGAGGGGCAGGGGTCACTACCAATTGAGCCACCCGAGCCAATCAAGATGGGGTGATCCTCTTTAATCCGACAATCACACGACGTTCCTCTACCTTGAAGGTTGTCTGAACGAAAATAGCTAGGGGTTTAACCCCGCCTAATTATAGGGCACTATAACATACGTTTGTATGAAGAATACCCTACTTATGTCATAAAGAATTTAGACCTATCCCAACATAAAATACTCAAACATACTAATGTTTTGTGTACTGTCCCAGATATCGAACCTGCAACCCTTGCCAGAGACAGAGTTCACTACCACTAAACCCGGTTGGTAGTCCAAAGTCACCATGCCTATTATATGTGTTAATGTTTTCCGCTCGAGAGATTAGTTTAACTTAACACGTACGCGAGCGACGCCGCCGAACATAGGCTAGTCAGCGAGGGGGAGGCAACCTGCGGAGGGTCAGGGCCGTAGGGTAAGTATATTGCGATGTCGCGGTGTTATTTATACCACTTATATAGCCGATGTATAATAAAATAATACCCAAGACATGCCACGCTGGGCCACACAGCGCCACCTAGCCCCAAACTAAGCTGAAGTTGTACTATGGGTGATAGACAACTGATAAACTTACTAGTACACTTTGTTTTGTAATAAATAAGTACATATTATAGCATAGAAAACACCCAGACAATACAACAGACAATGTTCATGAACAACAATGTTTGTACTGTGCGGGAATCGAACCCACACCCTTGGCTCAGAGGGCAGAGGTCACTACCAAATGGAGCACCGAGGCCTGTCAGATCGGACAAGTAGGTATGTTTGCGTTTGCCATCTGAGGGCTATAAAAAATATTATGGACATCATCCTCGAGTACACATAGTAAATTATTATAAAGCAAAGGACGCTTTTCGTGGGCTGTTTCTGTGTTCGGCCTCACCAGGTGCTCGCCACTTAGGACAAACATCCGGAGGATATACCCATATCGCCACGCTGGGCTAGGGCGGGATAGCGATCGCAGCGCGTAGCTTTTCGCTCCTGTGACGCTGCAGTCATCATCATCAGCCTTTCGCAGTCTACTGCAGGACATAGCCACTCCTGTGGTTCGCCACTTTGGGCTAATATCTGGAGGCTTTGCCCAACAATCGCCACCCTGGGCAGGGCGGGTTGCGATCGCAGGGCGGAGATTTGAACTCCGGTGACGCGGCTGTCCGTCATTCAGGGGCTTGTGATATTCAGCTATCATCTAGGAACCGTGATGGTTTATACAGCCTCCAGTCGTGCCAGAGCCTCGTTTGTTATTCGCGCAGGATGCACACGGGTGGCGTGGAGCGAAAATATGATAAATCGGCTTTGTTGTCTGATTATTATTTATACCTTTTGTTATAAATATAAGGTTAGGTATGTATCCAAACAACAACTTATTAATAACATAATTCCATAGCACAATCGCTGTATCGCGTTTTATTGCCAAATAGTGCGAGGGTGGATCAGTCCAGATCAAGGTATGGGCGCCGTCGCTTTGAGTCGGCTTTCATAATAAAATATATTGGATAATAAGCCGCGTAAAGCATAACTGGGGTGGGTTAAAGGGGGAGGTTGCCAGCGTTTTGAGGGTAGACTGTTCTTTCAATCTTTCTACGATCGGTTTGGTGTGGTAGTGGAAGGCGAGGGATTTAAAAGAGCGATTCATCATCTGTTCGCCTCCAAATCAACCTACCCTACCCGTGGTGCACTCCTGCGAATAACAAACGAGGGGTGCCTGGCAACCGACTGGCGCCGGTATAACCAATACGATGGAAGGCGTGCTAAATTACAAAGGCCGATGGGGCAGCAGCGTCCCGGAGCGGAGAGCTAGCCCTGCGATCGGTTAACGCCCTGCCTAGCGCGGCAGTCTAAATTTGAGGCTAAGTGTCGAATTCGTTAGGAAAATGCCATCCATTTTCTAACAAAGCAAATAAGCTGTTTGTTTTTCAAGGATGAACCATCATCATCAGCCATCGCTTTCCACTGCTGGACATATGGCCTCTCCAGTTGTTCGCCACTTTAGCAAACAACTGGAGATCTGTACCCATAACGCCACGCTTGGAGGAGGGTGAGCAGCGCAGAGCGTAGCTTTCTCCGCTCGGTTACGCTCGCCTGCGTCATCGCCTGGTGGTATTTAGCTACGCCTTCAATCGTGATGGTTAACCGCCCACCAGTCGGTTGCCAGAGCCTCGTTCATTCAACAGGAGCACCACGGACAGTTGACTGGATGCGAAATATAGATAGGTCGCCCCTTTTCATCCCTGTAAGCCCACATTAAACATATTGCTGCGGTTAGGGGTGTATTTTTCCTGGCCAACCCCGCGTAGTCGGGGTAATTATACATTCGGCGGCGCGGTATGATTTGTCGGTCTGCGTTATGACTAAGTTAGATGTTCTATTGTGTCCTATGTGTGGTAGAGGGCGGGTTTACAGGTAAGTTATGGATAATTTTTATACTTACTAGCAACTCATTATTTCAAGAGAGGTAGGGGGCATAGCGATATCTTCGTTCGAATTGAGCTACCCGTCCCGGGGGAAGGACCTCCAACCTATAGAATACCGCAAGACCAAATGACCGGGTCGTGTTTCTGCCGGTAGATAGGGTTTCCGGAGATCGTGGGGTAGGGGGTTGGGCGGCAACTGAAAGGTGACTCTGACCCAGTTCCTAGCCCGTTGTCACAGCGAATATCGGGCTTCCTCTTCGCTTTCCATAGGCGTAGGAAAGCCATTATGTCGAGCCACTATAAAAACATATAGTACAAAGTAAAATAATCTTTATTTGTGTAGGTTTATATGAAAAACACTTACAAATCGTCGAAGCTACCCCCGGTTCGGAAAGCAGCGTTCTACCGAGGAGATACCGGCAAGAACTACGTGTAGTTGCTCTTTCAAAATGGTGTTTACAATATTATAATAAATGACTTGTCCGAGTTGTTTCGAACTTAGAATAGGACCACGTCATCTCATCCCGTGGGAGTCGTTGAAGACGGTTACGGTAATATCAGGGAAAGGGCAGCAGCGCTTTAACTCTGGGTACCAATAAAACAGGGGCCCTACTACAGAAAACGAAAAAGATCGTTCGTTGAACTGATCCTGCGTATTTTTGCCCCTTTTAATCCCTCTCATTTGTCCCTACCGTGTTCTAAATTTCAATTAAATTGTTGAAAATGGACGTTGACGAATTTTAGTTCGTATAGTCAAACACGGGAGGGGACAATACGGATGATGACAAGGTATGACAGAAGGAAAATTATTAGTCCGTCTCTTAGATAATATAAAAATATAAGACCCGTGTATTTTTTGTTTTGTCGAATAACAAGAAAATACTTCGATATTAGCTCATTAAAGTTACGGAAAGGTGGGGGCTAACTACGTCACGTTAGAGTATATTTTGTACTCTAACGTGACGTCAATGTGACATTAAAATCAATGATTCTTCGTAAGTTTTGAACAAGAGGCAAAATAAAAAATACGTATCGCAATATTTTTCATTAATTCTATCATGATGCATTAAATTATTTTTTAGTCACTATCCCTATTGTGGGCGAGATGAAGAGGGACACATGAGAGGGATTTATGGGCGTAAATACGTATTTATATTCTAACTACTAAATTACATCATATATATCCTAACTAATTATCTCTCTCTTATAAAATGTAGAGACACTATGTGGCTCCAATGTACAATCGTCCCAAGCATGACAAATGTAGCACTCTTCATTTCTTGGTGTCACCGAAAACCAGCGTCGGGGCGCGCCCGCGCCGCGACTTGAGTGTACAGCCATTTTGGAGGCATAATATTGTTTTTTTAAGTTAAGTTACTTATTCATAAGTTTTATGCTCAAATAAAAATTATTTCATTCATTTCATTGTATCTAGCAATCTCGATCTTAAGGAGGTTAAATGTATGAAGTTAGACAAATATGTTTGCTATCCCTATAACGCGATAAGTAACGGTAATCCACCCTACATTCACCCTCATTTAGATTCAAAGCACTTTCATTCGCTTAATAATCCCCTCCAACCCGAATCGCCTCATCAATTTATCCTGAACGAAACGGTTATTACGTCACAAGTAAAATAAGGTGATGTTTTTGGCAAATTTTGAGGCTTTAATTGCTGTTTTAAGGTGACAAATGGCGTAGCACAAGGCTGTTTGACTAGCTTATAGGTAGAGTAAGGAATTTTAATCACAACCTCGAGGGACGCCGGGGTTGGCAGTAAGTCCCCCCCCCCCAAATTATGCTTTTTAACGGGTGTGAAGAATATTGTTTGATAAATTATTGTGTGGTACAATATTAATATTGGATTTAGTTTTCGTATTAATTGAAGTAGGTACCAATTTCTAAGAACCC
>CM062105.1:0-17184 GCA_031163375.1 Conogethes punctiferalis | reverse complement strand
CCCACCGGTTTATTATTTTACCTGCAAGTATGACCGCCTAATTGTACTCGTACAACAAAATGTCTAATATACCTATTTAAAAATAAAAAAAATTAAATCAAACAATTTATTTGTACAAGTAGATTCACTAAAATATTTTTGCACGTGATTATTTTTTCGTGCAGCCTGCTTAGAAGAAGTGCCGCAACAAAGTCAACAGTTTAGAAAAATATTATAATATGTTTTAAATATATTATGAAACAAAGCGGCAATTACATAATAAGATGTTAGACATTAAAAGTAACAAAACAATTTAAAGGAAACTTATAAATAAAAAATATTTATTTATTTATTTAATCTTTATTGCACAATTATAACAGTGTACAAAAGGCGGACTTAATGCCGCATAGGCATTCTCTACCAGTCAACCATTGGGCTAAGCAGAAATAAAATGTAGGTAGTGTGCTGCAAGGTTAATAACATTTAACATTAAAACTACGTACACATACATAAATATAATACATTTATACATATAGTTAATATAATATATAGCATATACAAAGAGATATATATATATATATATAGATATAATACATAATAACATATATATAATAATTAGACGAGTTGGTGTTGTGAAACGACTTTCCTAATGTTGGAGACGAAAATGTTTTTGGACCCTCAACTTAAAGGATGGTTTACTTGGAGCCTTCCGGATGCTTTCAGGCAGACCGTTCCAGAGAAGAAATATGTCCGAGATCGCTGCAACAATGCCGTGCCAAGAAGGCTAGCCGAGTTTCCTCTTTGTAATGGCCAGACTGATACGCTGGCCGAGAAAAGCACCAGCCCTCTTGTCGCCTATTATAATATAGCCTTTATAAAAATATTATACAACATACTTATATTCCAATGTCATAAACTTAGTACAATATTAGACGAATGCAGGCGAGCAGCTAATTATGTCCATGTTATGTTATCGTCAAGGTAATTTTGTATGTTGCATACGCTTCACATTGTTTGGGATGTAAGGGAGCGACCCATCATCTTTTCGCTTCAAGCCAACCTCACCTGCCCCGTGGTGCATCCTGCCGAATAACAAACGAGGCGCTGGCAACCGACTGGTGGCGGTATAACCATCACATTTGAAGGCGTAGCTAAATACCACAGACCGATGACGGGCAGCAGCGTCACCGGCGCGGCGCGAGAAGCTACGCCCTGCGATCGCCAACCCGCCTGCCCAGCGTGGCGATTATGGGTATATCCTCCAGATGTTTGCCCTAAGTGGCGAACAACTGGAGAGGCCTATGTCCAGCAGTGGACTGTAATAGGCTGATGATGATACGCTTCACGATAGCTTTTATTTAAGCCCTATTGAGACTACCGTGGACGTATTGAACTGTAAAATCTAGCCAGTCATCAGTATTTTCAGTAAGTATGTTATCTATATTTTATAGGCTCTAAGCTTAGTGCTTTTACGGTCGTAAGATACTCTGCGGGGACCACCCCTGTATTGTGTTGCTCAAATACACCCCTATTGCCCAACCAGTCACCCGGAACGAAGTCCCGACCTCATCAGGACACCCGCTACCACCGACCAACCGGAGACAACCCCATCTCTTTGGTCTACAATCACATTATATTTAGACCGTATTTTAGATCATAAAAAATGTATTGGACGCGTATTTTTCCTTTTTTTCATTCAAATAAAAATTAGCAAAGATACAAGGCATCAAAAGTTAAGAGTCTTTGACGTCACTCCGCCCCGTAAAATGCCACACCGCGTGACGTCACGCGTAATTTCAACTTATATCTTTGTAATTTCTAGTCTTATTTACAAATAAAAAAGTACGTGGATTTTATTTTTGAATAAGCTAAAAGACGGACTAATTACATTTTTCAGCTAAACAAGCCTATTCTGCCAGCAGTTCCTCTGAGGTGCAAGTATCTTGTGCAATCTATCTTCTATACTGTTAGAGGAGAATAATCAACAGCTGCGGCACAGCACTATTCGCCACGCTCAAGAGTCACCGCACTAACGTTGACAGTTGAAGTTTGACTCTGACAGCTGTCATAGAGCGCCCGCCATTATTACTTTTTCTCTCTCTGGTTGAATGAGTGTTTTGTAATCGGATTCTGTTAATAAATACTTTCAGATTATCAATTCTTGTGTTATCAATACTTATAATAAATCTGTAGAGAAGTCAATTCTGTACATGGAATATATCTTCAAAATAACTATCAGGGGGTGATTAGTGATCGATACTGATGCCGAAAATGCAATCAGTAAAATTTTTATCAGTCTGTCTGTATGTTCGTTATAGAAAAAAAACTACTGGACGGATTTTAACAAAACTTGGTACGATTATTCTTCATACTCCTGGGCAGGTTATAGTATACTTTTCATCACGCTACAATCAATAGGAGCAGAGCAGTGACGGGAAGTGTTGGGAAAACGGGAGAAATTTTTATCTGCATGTTGAACTACTGCATGGATTTGAATGCGGTTTTCACCAATGTATTGCTAGAGGTCTAACTTAGGCACTATAGTTCATTCGCGTTAAGAAAATAGTGACTCATCACCGACTGCCGGCCAAGCCACACCCCCTAGGCCCTAGCCAATTAAAACGCTAAAAATTATAATTTCTAGCGTTAGCCACACCCCCTAGCCAATTAAAACGCTAGAAATTATAATTTCCGGCAGTCGGTGATGAGTCACTATTTTCTTAACGCGAATGAACTATAGGTATAGGTATAGATAGGTATTTTATGGAAATCCGTTATTTTTGAAACCCGATATCCAAGCGTGCGACGCCGCCGGCACAGCTAGTCAAGAATAACTATCTTCGTTACTCACCAGAAAAGTAAAAGAACACCATTTCGCCCAGGAAGCTCTGTCCGGCCACCACAACCCCTTCGATCAGCTTGATCTGCCCCATGTGGCCCGTCTGCTCCGCTAACTCTTCTAAGAACCTGCCACGTCAAAATTACTATACGATAAAAATTAACAATCTTAACTAATATTATAAAGCTGAAGAGTTTGTTTGTTTGAACGCGCTAATCTGTTGTGCGTGTTGAATAGACCATCGAGGAAGGCTTTAGGCTATATAACATCACGTTGCAACTATAAGGAGCAAAGAAATAATGGAAAATGTAAAAAAAAAACGGGAAAAAAATAACTATTCCACGCGGACGAAGTCGCGAGCACAGCTAGTATTCAATATACCACCAGAACAGAAAATATACCTAAGAGTAGTTTGACAGGCTCGGTGGCTCATTTGGTAGTGACCTCTGCCCTATGAGCCAAGGGTCGTGGGTTCGATTACCGCACAGTAGTTTGTATTGGTCTGGGTGTTTTCTATGTATAATATGTATTTATTAACAAAAAAAATGTATCTAAGTAAGTTTATTAGTTGTCTAGTACCCATAGTACAAGCTTCGGCTTAGTTTGGGGCTAGGTGGCATGTCTTGGGTTATTTATTTATTATTTACTAGCTGTGCCAGCGGCGTCGCACGCGTGGATATCGGGTTTGAAAAATAACTGACTTCCATAAAGCAGTTAAGCCTCTAGCCATACATTGGTGAAAACCGCATTCAATTCCATGCAGTATTTTTCGCGTGAAGCGCGTTCAAACATACAGGTAAAAAGTTCTCCCGTCTTCCCAACACTTCCCGTTACTGCTCTGCTCCTATTGATTGTAGCGTCATAAAAAGTGTACTATAATCTGCCTAGGCGTATGACGAATAATTGTTAAAATTGTCCGTTCGGTAGGTAGTTTTTATTTCTCTATCCAACATACAGACAGACAAAAATTTTACTGATTGCATTAAAGCTGAAACGCCTGTGCAAAAGTATCTACCTATACCTACTTCACTTAAAAATAAATACTTATAACTACTTTAATTAATAAAATACCTACGCTTAATAATTTTTAATTTGAACGAATATTTTACAATATAACAACAAAAGAAATTCAAATAAACTATTTAAAGACTAAAAGTCGCGATGATAAGCACGGTTTCTCAATATCAATTATTGTCTGTCAATAAGGTCGATCGCTCTGAACGCATCAACAGCCAAATATTGAATGAAGCTAGCTATTTTTTTTTTTTTTTTTCTAAATGACTACGATGATGGCCAGGACGGCCTAGTCATCATCACCGGACTGTTGGGGGAGCGGAAGGCTCTCACCCCTAGAATGAAGCTAGCTCTCGGACCTCCCGCCTTTTTATACCCTACCGCCGCCGCGACCCGTGTCGAGCTCGGCAACCGTTACACAAAAATAGCCCTTATAGCATGATTCAGTATTCACGTGGGACGGCGCGATGGCTTATTTCATGTATAAGTTTGGTGTTTCTATACCGATTTCTATGATTCTTTTTTTATTGAATAGGTAATAATCATAACTTTTTTAAATTAAGGATGAATGAGAGTATTATAAACGTAAGAGTAAACAAATATAATCAGAATGCTCCGAACTGCTAAGCTATCAGGAGTTACACGTGTTATTGTGAGTCAACCATAAAAGATAGACATATGCTGTTGCGGGATATTTTTTAGTCAATTTTATGTAAAATATTTCTGTCATACATAATTTCTATGTAACTTTAACCATTAAGGCTGCACACGCGACGGAAGCTTAAAAAATGGAGTAACTTCTCCCGTTTTCCCAACATTTCCCTTCACTACTCTGCTCCTATTGATCGTAGCGTAATGAAAGTATACTATAACCTGCCCAGAAGTATGAAGAATAATTGTACCAAGTTTCGTTAAAATCCGTCGAGTAGTTTTTGTTTCTATAAGGAACATACAGACAGACAGACAGACAGACAGACAGACAGACAAAAATTTTACTGATTGCATTTTTGGCATCAGTATCGATCACTAATCACCCCCTGATAGTTATTTTGAAAATATATTTCATGTACAGAATTGACCTCTCTACAGATTTATTATAAGTATAGATTTCGCCAAAGTCGGTGCCAGAGCCGCGCTTGTTATTCAACAAGATGCACCACGGGCAGTTGCTCACCACCTAGGGCAAATATCTGGAGGATATACCCATAATCGCCACGCTGGGCAGGCGGGTTGGCGATCGCAGGGCGTAGCTTGTCGCTCCGGTGACGCTGCTGCCCGTCATCGGTCTGTGGTATTTAGCTCCGCCTTCAATAGTGATGGTTATACCGCCAGTCGGTTGCCAGCGCCTCGTTTGTTATTCGGCAGGATGCACCAAGGGCAGGTGAGGTTGGCTTGGAGCGGAATGATTGTAGGCCGCTCCCTTACATCCTATTTTATAGTAGCTCGACATAATGGCTTCCCTACGCCTGATGGAAAGCCAAAGAGAAGCTTAAGTCACTGTGACAACTGGCAAGTAACTGGTTGGTTACCTGTCAGTTGCCACTGCCATGCCGGCCCAACCCTAACCCCCCACGAGCTCCGGAGACCCTACTCACCGGCAGAAACACGACCCGGAGGTCATTCATATTTCGCTATTCAACTTTGTTACGCTCCCTTACATCTCTGTGGTACTCACCAGAACATGTAGTATATGATGAAACTGTCGAAGGTCCCGGCTATCACCGCGAACACGATGAAGATGAGAACTTTGGGCATCTTCAGGACCTGACGGAGCGCTGCACCGGAGTCTTCGGGACTCGACATGGCTGGCAACTGGAAGTAAAGAGGACAACATAGAGCCAGACGTTTGGGAGCGTGGGAGCGAACGTCGGTGGCGCCGCGGTCTTGTTCGCTTAACAATGATCGCAACGTTGTGCAAACCATTGGCGCGGTCAATCCGATGATGGGTGACCAAAATTTGACAACGATTTCCTCCGTGCTTCGGAAGGCACGTTAAGCTGTTGGTCCCGGGTGCTATCTTTACCAACTCAGATAGCAGTCGTTACATCATATCAGGGATGATGATAACTCTGACGCCTAAACTGGGAATGGGTATAGCTTACCCTAAGTGTTGCGGAGGTCTGATGGCAGTCGCTCTGTGTAAAAGCTTAGCCCTCGCCAAATCTGTCAGTTTAGGAAGCCGACCCTGAGACAATCGGGAAAAAGGCTAGGATGATGATGAACTTAGAGCCAGACGTATAGCTTCACTCAGCATTTTCTTTCGCATATACCACGGGGAGTGTTTCGAGGGATAGACGTGTTGCCTTAAAAATGTAATTAGTCCGTCTTTTAGCTTATTCAATAATAAAAGACACAGTTTTTTTTAAATTTATAAATTAGGTTAAATATTGCAAAGTTATAGCCCGTTGAAATTACGCGTGACGTCACTCGGTGAGGCATTTTACGGGACGGAGAGACGTCACTTTTGATTCCTTGTATCAAAAAAAAATGACGAATTTACTGATATCCATTGCGTAAAATAATACATTTCAACTACCCGTTTGTTATATTCCGAAAGTTAATCAACTACCTAGGAAATTGATCAACTTACGTTTCTTGCTATTTTTCGGTGGACATCTGAGGGCACGGTCGTGCCCTCGCCAAGACGAGCCAAGCGAAGCGCAAGCGCACTACCTATCTTTTCTCGAAAGGTTTCGCCGTTTTTTTGAGCCCTCATAACTTTGGTCTGAATGATGCTAAATAGTTAAAAATTTTCAAGATAGAATGCCCAGCAGTACACTTATTAAACATACAAAGTTTGAATACCGTAGCTTTGATACTTTGGTTTTTATTAACATGTAAAAACCTCCGATTTCGTCACTGACTGACTGACTCACTGATCATCAAAATTATAGGGTACTTCCTGAAGTCTTAGAAGCTGAAATTTTGTATGTAAGCTGCATTAGTATACAAACAAAAGAAAAATTAAAAAAGTTTTAAACTTTACCCCCCCAACCCCTAAAATTGGGGGGGATGGCAGTTTGTATGAAACAAAAAATTCTTAAGGTGCTTCCTGAAGTTCTATGAAGCGGAAATTTGGTATGTAAGCTGCTATTAGTATACAAACAAAAGAAAAATTATAAAAGTTTTAAAATTTACCCCCCCAACCCCTAAAATTGGGGGATGGCAATTTGTATGAAACATAAAATTCTAGGGTACTTCCTGAAGTCTTAGAAAGCTGAAACTTGGTATGTACAGCGATATTAGTTATACAAGCTAGAGGGAAAATTCTTAAACTTTAAACTTTACCACCCCAACCCCTAAAATTAGTCCGTTTTTTATCGGTTGTCGTATTTTTTTAATCTTTATTGCTCAAAGAAAGTACAAATGGCCGCACTAAGCGTGTGGCATTCTCTACCAGTCAACCATTGGGCGAGCCAGAAAACTATAACCTTCGTCATCATCATGATCATCATCATGATGATGATGAAAGTACAAATGGTGGACTTAATGCCGTGTGGCATTCTATACTAGTCAGCCATTGGGCAAGACAAAAAACTAAAACATAATCATTATCATCATGATGATGAAAGTACAAATGCGGACTTAATGCCATGTGGCATTCTATACAGTCAACCCATTGGGTGAGCCAGAAACTAACAACGTCATCAACATCATTCATCATGATGATGAAAATACACATGGCGGCCTTAATGCCGTGTGGCATTCCTTACCAGTCCATAATTATTTCAACTAATATCAAGTTTCAATCATCGGTTATCGGTCCCGACATCCGGACAAATGTGAACAGCGCATTCATATTCATAGGCGAGGCGATTTTTTTCCGGGCGAGGGCTGGGCAAAACACCGCACCGACAATTATTGTCGGGCCCGGCAAGAAATCGGACTTCCCAACATGTGTGAATAAGCTCGATATAAATGTTCTGCCACTGTAACCTCCGATTAATATCCGGGACCCGACACCCAGACAAATGGGAACGGGCTTGTAAATATCACTGGCCGATGACGGGCAGCAACGCCCCCGGGATCACCGGAGGGAGAGCTTAGAGCGTCCTGCGATCGCCAACCCGCCCCTGCTCACGTGGCGATAACGAGTAAAGCCCCAGTTGTTTGCCAGAAGTGGCGAACAACTGGAGAGGCCCCCCCCTTATGTCCAGCGTGGGACTGCTATAGGCTGATGTGATGTGAAATACTGACCTGCGTACTAATAAATATAATTTTATACAGGGAATAATTACTAAAAATAGGGAGAATATGTAAAAATAGCAATACTGCAATAAACAAGCAACCTACAAAAAGAGGTGAAATCCCCCCAAAACATTTACATGTAAAATGGTAGCCAAGACGGAAGGGCGAGACCACTATTGCGTGCAACTGTCCAAAAGTTATGTGATGTCATGAAGGGCCAAGCTGACTACAACTCTACACGCCCCCTCAATTATTCTACAATCCCAAACTTATCATCTTCTGCCAAATATGTGGCTTGGCCGTTGAGCTTCGTAAGGAACTATTGTGATAAACGAAAAAAAAAATTACCCGCATTATTTATTGCGAAACGGCCATCACATATTTTGGCAAAGAATGTTAAGTTTGTGATTGAAGATATTGAGGGGCTGTGTAGAGTTGTAGTCAGCTTCGGCCCTTCATGACATGCTCTTTCTCTTTTTGACAGTTGCCACGCAATGTGGTCCTCGCCCCCGTTCTTGGGACATTTTACATGTAAATGTTTTGGGGGGTATTCGTCAATATACTCGTAAATACAATACACCGAAAATATTTTTGATGCATATTTCCTTATTTAAACTTCGAATTTCGTGGTAGATTGCATTCATTCATTAACTCATTAACGCTATCTGTGCCTTAAATTAGCACTCTTAATTAGACTCATTATCGGCATATCCAATTTATCTTGAAGATAAACATATAATAGCAACGATTATCACTTTTATTGTCCTAATAAGACAATCATTATATTGTCCAATAACCTAAATCATGACAATTGAACAGTCATTTTGAACTATTTATGTATTGGTGACAATAGGTAATTCTTTATTCCACACCAACAGCTTAACTAAATCTCATCCATCATCACAACAGCCTATATTAGTCCACTGTTGGACATAGGCCTCTCAGTTGCTAGCCTCTCAGGGCAAACATCTGGAGGATATGCCCATAATCGCCACGCTGGGCAGGCGGGTTGGCGATTACTAAATATGACAGGAATCACTACGACCAGCCTCCTCTTAGCGCTGTCCCGGTTAGTGCACTAGGCCCCAGGGTCCGCTTAGACCATGATCCTAGATTTAGCGAGTCCTGGTTATTACCTTGAAGGACTGCCAATCTGACCTTCGTAACCCTCAGAAAGTTGGGAATAGGCAATGGGGGATCATGGTACACATTCAGAATTAAACTGGAGTGTGTTGACGAGATTGGGTAACTAATGAAGGCATTGTCACAGTTAGCGCCATCTATTGACGGACTTTATGCAACTAATGACGCTTTGCCAGTTGCCATATCCAGTGAGCGCTCTACAGCTGATACCACGAATCTAAAATTTCACCCAGCGCATTGTTGACGAGGTTTGGGCAACTTAATGAGGCATTGCACAGTTAGCGCCATCTATTGTCGATTTCTAGCAACTAATTGAGTCTTTGTACCTTTCACGAGTGAGCGCCCTGCACCCCGCTGACTAAAGAGCGTTAGATAGTGCCCAACCTATATCGATCCAGAAATCGCAACGACCCCGCGATTGTAATGTACACTCAGCCGCCATCTGTTGACGAGGTATGTCTAACGTCACTTCATGCGTGGAGTATGGGTGATGCGTACCCTGCGGTACCCCAGCCGCGCCGCTGGGCACCGTATTTGGTACGCTGTTCAGGAGGACGTTGACGAGGGCGATGTTTCTTATCAACTCTCACTATTAGAGAGTAGATGGGAGGGAAAGGATAGTCCAAGGGAAGCCTTGTCAATCATCACTGGGACTGTAGAAAAGCGGATTGCCTTCTCAACCCTAGTTAACATCTGTAGGACTATATATATACCGACCCTATACGATCAGGGAAAGCACAACGATCCCCGCGTTGTAAAGTACATTTACGCCCCATCTGTTGATGAGCTCGAGTGACTAATGCGGGCTTGGCTAGTAGACACTATACAGTGAGACCTATGCCGCTGGATACGTAACTCCGTTATGTACACCCAGGCGCCATCTATTGACGACTTTGTGCCACTAATGAGCTTTGCCAGTTGCCCAATGCCAGTGAGCGGTCTACAGCTGAAACACCGCGATGTAAAAATACACCCCAGCGCCATCTGTAAGGAGTTTGGGGGCAACTAATGAGGCATAGTCCACAGTTACGCGCATTCGATTGACGAGTTCTAGCAACTATAGTGAGTCCTTTGTACCTTTTTACAGTGAGCGCCCTGCAGCCTGACAACAAAGCGTAGATAGTGCCCAACTCTACGATCCAGAAATCGCTAACGACCCCCGCGATGATTTATCACTCAGCGCCATCTGTTGACAGTATGAGCTAGGCTGTCACTTACAGTGAGCGCCCTTGCAGCTGTACAGGTCGACGGGCTGTCGCCGCCAGCGCCACCACGGGAAGGGCGGGCGTGAAGTCTTGTACTCGCCGGCGTGAGACCGAGGCCACCGTAGCCAGCCGCCACAGCAGCGCGGTGAATGCCTTACCCTGCGGTACCCCACGCGCGCCTGGGCACCGTATTTGGAACTGCGTTCGGGGCCTGAAACCGGCAAATTCGAAGTAAACAGCATCATCAACAGCCTATTTGACAGGCTCGGTGGCTCATTTGTAGTGTCTCCACCCTCTGAGCCATAGGGTCGTGGGTACGATTCCCGCACAGTACAAACATTGTTGTTCATAAACATGTCGGTTTGTATTGGTCTGGGTGTTTTCTATGATATATGTATTTATTTACAAAAAAAAATATCTAAGGAAGTTTATCAGGTTGTCTAAGTACCCATAGTACAACGTTCCGGCTTAGTTTGTGTGCTATGGCGGCGGCGGGCGTGTGTGGCCCAGCGTGGCATGTCTTGGGTTACTTATTTATATATTGTAGTCATCAGTCCACATGCCAAGGCCTCTCCTAGAACTTGCTGGCTTCAAAATATATAATAAAAAATATCTGTCTCAAAATCTATAAAACTCAAAGGAGCTTGATTGACTGACATAGTTTTTTTTGAGAGAGGGTAGGGCATAGCGGAATCTTTGCTCGAATTGAACCGCCCGCGCGCCCCTCCGAGGAAGAACCTCCACCCTATAGAATACCGCCGCCAAATGACCTCCTGGGTCGTGTTTCGCCCGGTAAGTAGGGTTTTCGGAGTTTCGTGGGGGGTTAGCGTTGGGCCGTCATGGCGGTGGCAGACTGACAGTTACCTTGCCCGTTGTCTACCGTGGCATTCTCTTTCGCTTTCCATCAGGAACCATTATGTCGATCCACTGCAAAACAAATTTAAGGGTGAAATCAGAAGTACTACTCACCAAGAACATCGAAGCACACCGCGTCTCAATACACTTGGCAACGTTGAACGCGACTGTACCCACGCTCATCAACACGGACGAAAGCCCCAAAACGGGCCCCGTCCATATAAAACCTGGCCCTTCTGGCACTTTTTCCTCATCGCCTTGTACCGACGCCATCATACGTCAAATTGGATGGACTTTGACAGTTTCTCATCGGAAGCCCCCCCCCCCCCCCCACGTCATCCTCTTCCCTCGTAAGCACTTGAGATAGCAATTCCTTCTTCGGCGCGCATATCGTCTGTCTTTTCCCCTCTAACACCATCCAAAATCCATGTGAAAGAAAGACAAGAATCATTGTATACAGCTGCGTCGACATACAACGTGTTTACGACGTGCTATTGACAGGTACGCGGGAAACTTGGACTAATTGGAAGAGCAGTCCAGTGACAGTTGTATTTTTCTCGAGAACGTTTCGTTCTTGTACTGTTTATGTGTATCGTTGTCGTTCTGTTCGAGAGTATTGGACGAGGGGGGTGTCTGGTGGGTCCCGCATTGGGCAGAACAACAGACCGCAGTAGGATCCTGTCCATGGAAGGCGATTACAGCAATCATGAACACCAGTTATCGGTGTGGTCTGGAAAAGGTGAAAAGATAATTTGAAAGTAAGAAGGTGAAAGTGTGAAACCATTAAATCAAAAAAGAACACAAAAAAAAATCAAAAAATGTTTCATCATCATCTATCAATCATCAACAGCCTATTACAGTCCCACTGCAGGACATAGGCCTCTCCAGTTGTTCGCCACTTAGAGCAAACATCTGGAGGATATACCCTTATCGCCCACGCTGGCAGGCGGGTAGGCGATCGCGGGGAAAAATGTTATTTCTTTTAAAACATTTTAGCGTACACAATACATGCGTTCACTTCGAGAGTGCCTAGTAAGTATAGAATAATACTTGTGACAGGCATCAAAAAATAATGTGTAAATACATTTAAATTTTATCCGTGTGATGGGATGTAAGGAAGCTGCCTATCATCATATCGCTCAAGCCAAACTACCTACCCGGGGCATCCTGCCGAAAAACAAACGAAGCGCTGGCAACCGACTGGTGGGCGGTCTTAATCATTACAATTGAAGGACGCAGTAAATACACAAACCGATGACGGGCAGGCACGTCAGCCGGAGCGTGAAGCTCCGGAGAAGAGAGAGAGAGAAAAGAGAGGTAGGTCACCCGAAATCTTCGCTCGAATTGAGCCGCCCATCCGGGGAAGGACCTCCACCCTATAGAATACCGCAGTAAAATGATGTCGTTGTTTCTACCGGTGAGTAGGGTTTCCGGAGCTCATGGGGGGTTAGGGTGGGGGCCGGCACGGCTGGTGGCAAACTGACAGGGTAACTGACCAGTTTACTTGCCCGTATGTCACAGGCGACTTGTGCTTCTTTTTCGCTTTCCATCAGGCGTAGGGAGGCCATTATGTCGAGCTAATATAAAACAAAAAAGCAAGCCCTGCGATTGCCAACCCGCCTGCCCAGCGTAGCGATTATGGATTAAGCCTCCAGATGTTGGCCCTAAGTGAGGACAACTGGAGTGGCTTATGTACAGCAGTGGACTGCAATAGGCCGATGTCCGATGAATGATGAATGATGGTTTCTGTTAAAATAGGGACCCACCCCATTGGGTGGTTGACTAAGGGCACATCAGGAAACCGGGCAGGAATCAACATCCTGCTGCAATTTTTTCCGAGTAGATTGATTAAGTTAAGGACTTTCAAAAGCAGCCTATAGATTTCTCAAAGGCCGGCAACGCACATGGGTGGGACAGAATTATGTTAATGTTTGGGGGGTGTTGTGTGGAGGTATGTCTATGGGCTGAAGTGATCACTTACCCATCAGGTGACTTACAAGGGCCCGTTTGCCCCCACTACCATAAAAAAAAATTATCTATTTTTAATTTTTTTGTATTTTTTTTTTATCTATTACAAAATTATCTAGTAACTAGCAGTCCGCTGTTACCGGCCAGAAGTCCACAACGTATCCGAAAAGGGGCTTCGCTGCGCCATAGCAGGGGCAGCACCGCAGTTACCATTTTCCCCATTCTAGGGGGACACGCCCAGCTGTCTGCCCGAACACGTTCATTTGCGGGCAGCAAGGGGCCCAGCGCTGGGGACCACAAGGGATTATTTATAGGATCATGGTTTAGACTGTGTGCTCGGTGGCTCAATTGGTAAGTGACCCCTGCCTTCTGAACAAGTGTCCCCGTGGGTTCGATTTCCCACCCGGGACAAACATTTCGTGTAATTGAATACTTTTGTTTGTTCCGTGTGTAGGCCTCTCTAGTTGTTCGCCCACTCAGAGCAAACATCTGGAGGATGGTATACCCATAATCGCCACGCTGAGCAGACGTGTTGGCGATCGCAGGACGTAGCTCCTCGCTCCGGTCACGCCGCTGCCCCGGTCACCGACATGTGGTATTTAGCTCCGTCTTCAATCTTGATGGTTTATACCGCCTCCAGTCCGGTTGCCAGCGCCTCGTTTGTTATTCGGCAGGATGCACCACGGGCTGGTGAGGATGGCTTGGTAGCACAAACATGATGGGTCCTTGCATCCCCTGGCCCCCATCCAAGAGTGGTTTACGATCTATAATTTATAAGTGAAATTAACTGAGATCTAAGTTTACATAAACTCCATTGGTCTATCACATATTCCATTTTCTGAGACACGGAAATATTAACAAACACGCGGATAATTTATAACTCTGTACACAGACAATATTTATCAAGCAATAAGGATGAGCTCTGTGTATTATTGTCTGTGGGGCTTAGATAGGAATTATTGTTGCGCGCAGTAAATTTTTACAATATTGAATAAATAAAAACAAGTAAAATTTTATACAATATTTAATAAATAAAACAAACTTATCTACAATAAATTAATTATTTTTAAATATAACTTAGCTCTTCTGTTTTATTCAAATACCCCAATTCTTTATGTCTAATTCAAAACAGGTTGCCCAAAAATACAGGCACTGCCTAATATTGGGGGAACCTGGTAAATTGCATGATAATTTCGCATTCTTGCCTGTGCACATTTGTAAATTTAAAATGCTCGCAGATAAGATTTATGGTAAAATTTTGCTATACTAATCCCTCTGCTAGATTATATATGTTTTGTATATTAATTGTGTGCAATTGAATAAATATTAATTATTAGTATTTATTATTTATTTTTTATAATAAAGAAAATCAGGGCGAATTGATAACCTCCTCCTTTTGAAGTCGGTTCTTTCTCTTATAGAACAACTGAGAGGCCTACTGTCCGACAGTGGACTGCAATAGGCTGATGATGATAGAATGCTATAAAGTATGGTATTGTTGAACATAATGAGATCATCAGGTAGGGGCATAGCGAATCTTCGCTCGAATTGAGCCGCCCGTCCGGTGAAGGCCCTCCACCCTATAGAAGACCGCAGTCACATGACCTCTGGGTCGTGGTTCTGCCGGTGAGTAGGGTTTCCGGAGCTCGTGGGGGGTTAGGTTGGGCGCGCATGGCGGTATGCAACTGACATGTATACTGACCAGTTACTTGCCCGTTTTCACGGCGACTTGGGCTTCTCTTTCGCTTTCCCATCAGGCGTAGGGAAGCCCATTATGTCGAGGCCACTATAAAAAAAATCAAAAAACCAACTAAATTTACACAGTCTCTAATAAATTAGATTGGGTATAGACAGACAGACAGTCCACATTATTGGTATCGTGATTCATTATGCTGGACACCCCATACGCGGACGTCCACTCTTCATATCTTCATATTGCTTCGTATTGGATGCACTTTAGTGCAATTGTATTATCATGTATCTGTTTGCGTGGCACAAAACCGCTGTCATTGCATTAGATACGTTAGGTAGGGAATAGTGGAGCTCGGTGGCGCCGCGGTCTTGTACAGCTTTAACAATGATCGCAACGTGGTGCAACCCATTGGCTGCGGTCAATCCGATGATGGGAGACCAAAAAATTGACACCGATTTCCTCCGTGCTTGTCAGGAAGGGCACGTAAGCTGTTGGTCCCTGGGTGCTATCTATACCAACTCAAATATGCATTCGCTCACATCAAATCAGAGATGATGATATACTCTGACGCCCAACTGGGAATGGGTAAAGCTTACCCTAAGTGTTGCGGGAGGTCAGCTGGCAGTCGCTCTGTTGTAAAAGCTTAGCCCTCGCCAAATCTCTCTCTCAGTTTGGGAAGCCGACCCTGAGACAATCGGTAAAAAGCTAGGGCTGAATGATGATGATGAGGGATAGGGAATAGCCATGACGTCTATTTTTGTGTTGAGTTGATATTAAGAAGGATAGGGCATAGCGAATCTTTGCTTGAATCGAGTCGCCCGCCCGGTGAAGTAAACCAAATCCTATAGAATACAGCAGCTACATGACCCTTAGGGTCATGTTTCCAGCCGGTGAGTAGGGTTTCTGAGCTATTGGGTCAGTGCTGCATCGCCCCACCCCACGAGCTCCGGACGAACACGACCCGGAGGTCATTTGGCTGCGGTATATTCTATAAGGGGGTGGAGGTCCTTCCCCGGACGGGCGGCAAAATTCTAGCCCAATCAACTCTCATGGCCTACATTATAAGAGAAGACATAGTTATCTCATAATAATTGTATCTAAATACATAATGTATCTTCACGAAGTGTATCTTAAAGAGTGCTTTTATATAAAGTACGTTTGTTTTGAATTCACACCGTTAGGAAATCTAGGTTTCAACACAAAGAGGTCATCAAACAGGACAAAATTTACACAGTCTATAGGTAAATTAGATTGAAGATAGACAGACAGACTAAAATGGTTATTGCGCTGAAGATTTATATTGCCGTCTAAATGATTACTATTGTGGTCGTGTGGGTTTATAATGCCTATTGAACAACATAGTATCTATTTGTCGCGAACAACTTGTACTTAAAATTGTACCTCTTTTCTATTTGTAAATTACTTATTTTTATTAAAATTACAGTTTTCAAGAATTTATAATGAATCCATGTAGTCGTACTATATCGGATTTAAAATGTGGTGTTACTAAATTAAGACTACGACATGTGATTTTAATAACTGAGCTGTGGGCCCGCCATTTTGACGTCAACGTGGCGGCGCCACTTTACTGCTACAAAATCTGATATTTTTTAGGGTAGGAATTTTTCTGGTTTTGACAGTATGAAATAGTAGAATTCTGTATTAAATAAGTAGTGTGGAATTGGGGCATTCTAAGATCATTTGTCGTTCGGTTTCAGCCAGCTGAGACTCAACTCCACCTGATTCTAGAATGCCCCAATCCACATTATTGAATGATCGAAGCTAATGTTGAGTGCTTCAGAAAATAGTGCAATAATCTAACTAACTTATTTGTTTATCGTTTTATACCGAATAAATAGTTCCCACCAATATCAACTCGTTGGTTGCGTCATGCATGGTGTAAGCGCGGCCGGACATACGAGCAGTGCTGCTGACATTGCGACAAAAGTACCTTATTGTTTGTGCCTCTTGCACTCGTTTCTGATGTTTTATAATATTCAATATTTTTTACATACAATTTTGTACCAAAATAGTCTATTGCTAATTGCATGCGAAATACGTAAGATTTGATTTTTTACTCAAAGTGAGCGCCCTCAATAAGTGTGAAACTTTAGGTAATAAATTCGGTAGATCTTTTACATTTATAACTAGCAAAATATCTTATATATTAAATCAATACTCTGATTGTATGGTTTTAAAAGGGTAATCTATATAATGCAATCACAGCTAGCATTCCTACGTATATAATTCAAGCGTACCTACTATCAATCATTTAAATTTTTGGTTTGACACTGGTTTTA
>CM062104.1:8328509-8527161 GCA_031163375.1 Conogethes punctiferalis | reverse complement strand
ACAAGTGTGTGTGGCACCATAGGTCACTGTATTCTCTGTTCTTTTACTCTTATTATCCCTTAGGAATACAGTTCAATACGATCGGACAGTGATCTGATCAACGGTACTTTCCGATGCACTGTAGAGGGTTGTTGTGATGCAGTTAAAATGGAATTTCTGCTTTGAGGGTGCCCAAAAATATAATTAGTTATTCATTGGTTAAAGTTAAACTGAAAACTTTTAATTTACCTTTTTATATTGAAAAAAAAACATGATAGTAGAGCAACGCTCAACACCCGGAAGCTCCCATATCAAACGGTCGCGAATAAATACTGCCAACATGGCGTTTCCTGATCCCCTCCATTGTTGTGGTGTTGGCAGCATCGGGCGAATTGGCGCGGAAAATTAATGACAGAACGTTGTTTTTTTTTCAGCCCGTCCCACCAAAAAGGTTATGACTGCGGTAGCAATACTCTTTTGTTTGTCGTATTGTTTGATTAGAAAAAGTGGTTAGTATTTTATTTTTATGGGCAAACGTTAGTGAATGTGTCCATTCCGAATGAATAAGCGAAGAAAATATAGAATTCTGTTTAAGATAAATATAAATAAAGAAGATAATCTAATGATAATCGGCGATATTGAAAGAGTAAAAACCTACCTAACCATCGAGATTCCTACCATTTCTTCTCGGTTAAATCCACTCTCCGAACACGGCCGGTATAATCATTTTTTGATTACATTTGTATCTACATGACGCTTCATAAGTGCTTTTTTATGTCTATGTAAATAAAGATATTATCTACTTTTTTATTTATATTCGAATGGGGAAGCGCTGGACCCCAACTCGTCTAATCTTAAGTGGAGTAGAGTCTATTTCTAGTAGAAGAACAAATTCTACATCATGCGTCTACCGCATTTCAAAAGATTTTCCATTCAATAATTTTAAATGCACTTGTCCATACAAATAAATACAACTTACCGCAACATGCACTTAAAAAAACATTATCTTTCGTTCGAAAGCCCTTTGCCCGTTCAAATAACCCTTAAAAGTTTAAAAAATAAAGATTCTAAAATGGCCGCCGTGTGCGCAAACAAAAATTCGTGCTTAAGTATTGAAATCAAAAATCAATAACCACATTTTGTTGTACGTAGGTACGGGCTAACGATTGTTTTGTTGACTTTACGTGATATGCCCTATGGTCAAAGAACTGCTGTCTTGACAGCTGTATTTTAATGGTTTGCTCTATGATATTATGGGGTAATTTGTCTATGATGGAGAGCGTGTGTCGATACTTAATCTATAATACCAATTTTATAATAGTATTTTTAGAGACTTCTGCAGAATAACAAACGAGGCTTTGGCAAACGACTGCTGGCGGTATAACCATCACGATTGAAGGCGTAGCTAAATACCACAGGCCGATGACGGGCAGCAGCGTCACCGGGGCGAGGAGCTACGCCCTGCGATACACAACCCGCCAGCCCAGCGTGGCGATTATGGACAAAGCCTCCAGATGTTAACCCTAAGCGGCGAACAACTGGAGAGGCCTATGCCCAGCAGTGGATTGCGATAGGCTGATGATGGTTATCTAGATTATAATCTTCTCATCACAATGTCTGCACCAAGAGAGATGGCTTCCGGTGGGTTTTTCCCACCACTTCTATACTTCCTTTGATATCTGAGTCATTCTTTATCTTATCCTTTCGTAACACTTCAGACATACAACTGACAGTCTATCTTTAAAGGCATAATTTAATTTTAGTACGATTGAATATAGGTATTTACATGGCGCCAAAGATTATATCAGCATACAGAAACTTAGTGCCCATGTACTATGTATACTGAGAAGAGGAAGACAATTAACATATCCATAGTTGGACTACATACTTTAAAAAGATACAAAATGTTACATAAATAAGAAAAAGATAAAAGAGATACATAGGTACCTAAATGAAATGAAAATAAATTTATTCGGACCATATGCACAACAGGTACTGAAAAAAGTAGGCACGAAATACATTAAACATGAAGTCATATTTAAAAAGAATCGCAAACTCTATAATCGGCTGTATATTCTATGCCGTTTTATTAAAATCTTTATTAACTGAATACACACGCGACATTTAATAGTAAAAGAGGTACATTATGTACTTACAGCTTGACGTTTAATGAATAAAAGCTTTAGTTGTAATGGAACATGCAATTCTAAACCCATTTTAAGCCAATCATTCCTAATTTCAAAACACATTTCGAAGATTCCAAATTCCAACCTCCATAACATTTACGCCCAATAAAAATAAACTACCAGCCCTCCATTTGTGCAAATCACATTAGCGATCGCGCCGCCAATATTTTCCATTCTATTTAAGCCAATTTGTAGCATCAACAAATTGCGCCACACAAAAAGACCCAGACCTGTCACGGCGACAGTTTCCCGCCAAAACTTGACAGATGTTTATCGGCCATTTGTAAATACAGCCAAATGGCTATATCTATGGTCGAGTAAGCGATGATTATAATTTTTACAGGCTCTCTGTGATAGCGGTCGCTTTGTGCAATCCACTGATTTCATTTCGTTGATTAATATGGAATGAAATGATTAGATTGCAGTACGGTTTGGTCCGGCCAGTAATTTTGTTAATTAGCCTATCAACCGTCCTGATTTGTGGGATAGCTTTTCCGCAATCCGATTTTGTTATTGGTTTTCCGTTTATCTATGAGTACTATAGGTACTAACAGAGCGGTTTATAATTAAATATTTTGAAGTATCGAAATTATTGGGACATTGATAGCCAATTAATTATATTGAGTTGACTTTTTCAATAGTGCGCATAATTTTAGAGCTTGTGATACCCCTAAGAGTAATGATTCTTTACATTAATGTTTACATAGGCTTGAAGTAAGTGGACAGGTTTTATTCGGGCTCGATCCTTTTGGAGTATCGCTTTCACTTTGTTCATATAGAGAATTGTACTATGAAAACGGGGAAAACTCAACACATAAAATCTGATGTCATCCGTATTAGAGGTGTAGAACCTGCAACATTTATGTTGGCAGATATATCCCAAGGAAGTGCCTTCGGCTGTCTACTTCATGCCTTGGGTAAAAACAACGCATCTTCATCAATCCCTTTCTTCCTCAGGCGCCCCACACGCGCTGCTCGGCAAGACCCGCAGACCTCGCACCGCCTTCACGTCACAGCAACTCCTGGAGCTGGAGAAGCAGTTCCGGATGAACAAGTACCTGTCGCGGCCGAAGAGGTTCGAGGTGGCCACCAGCCTGATGCTGACGGAGACACAGGTATACACCTTACTTACGTCAGTCTAAGTTAGCTGCCATTGGGTGCATCCACACCGTTGCAGTAAAGTTAAATAATCATCATCATCATCATCATCAGCCTATTGCAGTCCACTGCTGGACATAGGCCTCTCCAGTTGTTCGCCACTTAGGGCAAGATTCTGGAGGATATACTCATAATCGCCACACTGGACAGGCGGGTTGGCAATCGCAGGGCGTAGCTTCTCGCCCCGGTGACGCTGCTGCCCGTCATCGGTCTGTGGTATTTAGCTACACTTTTAATTGTGATGGTTATACCGCCACCAGTCGGAAGCACCACGGACACGGACAGGTGAGGTTGGCTTGGAGCGAAACGATGATAGGCCGCTCCCTTACATCCCGTTACGTTAAATAATCATAATTGTTTATTCTCAGAAAGAAAGTACACAGAAAAGGTATTGCCAATGACTGCCACCATAGGCTATGACTCTCTTGTGGCAATCATGTTAATTTAAATAAATCCAAATCCCTTGAATTGCAGAGTCTATGAGCTACGGTAGCCGTTTAACATCAGATACTAATTGTACTAATTGCGTTCACTAAATAAATGACCTAAAGAACGGAACGAAAAGGTAACAAACACAAAATGAACGGGGGGCCTTACGGCAGGGGCCCCCCGAGGCATTTTGCCCTGTACTTACGCTACTGATCTAGGCCATTCCATTTGTCTAGTTTGTGTTCGTTTCCAACGTTCGTTCTTTCCTGAGCCGCCGTGTTTCCTGATCGCTACGACTTGTTCTTCTACAAACGTGGTCTATAGAGAACTCTTCACAGTAGGCACTATCTATGCTGTGCCTCTGCCATTGCAGAGTCTATGAGCGGCGGTAAACGTTTAACATCAAATGGGCCGCTTGCTCGTCTGCCACCTACAGTAATAGAAAAAGGCAACCCATGATCTATCACATAATTTTTCTACCAACAACTAACAATGCCGAAACTAAAAACCATCCAATTACCAAACATTACGACAGTTATACGTCCAACCACTTTCAATTACTTACCCCCCACCCCAGCCCTAAGAGATTAATATTTAAACCCACATAAACACCCTCACGATAACTTTTATCACCGTCAGTAACACCCCTCTAATCCTGTCCTCGCATTTACACGACAAACTTAAATATACCACCCTTAGTGCTGCTATTGTCTATGCGTAGAGTCCTTTTTTCTATGTCCAAACAAACTAAACGTCATGTTTCACGCTTGTCAGATTTTGCGCAAATCCGGCATCAGTCAGCGTGACAGGTGTTTCCCGCCATTTGGCAAATGTCAAAAGAGGTTGTTTTTGGCGGCGAGCGGGGAGAGGTCGCTTTTGGTGTCATGATAATGTGGGTGTTTTTTGAGGTGAAGATTTGTTCGAGTTGTGTGTCGCTTTTCGAGAATGTTTGTGGAATTCGTTGCATGTTTGGTGAGGAAAGGGATCATGTTTTATGTACTGATATGTTTGAGGAGGAAACTGAGAAAACAGTTTTAAATAAAGTAACGTAACAGATAAGTTAAACAAAATATAATGTAAAGAATTATCTGGTACAGCTAAGTTAACAATATCTGCAAGATCTAGATTTAAGACATTTGTTTCTTTGGTTCAGTAGGATTTTTTTTTACCTACATTGACTCGACCACGCCAACCTTAGAATCTTCCGCATGCTTTTTTTTATAGTAGCTCGACATAATGGCCCCCCTACGCCTAATGGAAAGCGAAAGAGAAGCCCAAGTCGCTGTGACAATGGACAAGTAACAGGTCAGTTACCTGGCAGTTGCCACCGCCATGCGCTGGCTCAACTCTAACCCCCCACGAGCTCCGGAAACTCACCGGCAGAAACACGACCCGGGGGTCATTTGGCTGCGATATTCTATAGGGTGGAGGTCCCCCCCGGATGGGCGGCTCAATTCGAGCGAAGATTCGCTATGCCCTACCTCTCCGCTTGGTGGATACACCACCATGATCACCAGTTTTACCGCTTTACCTAATAAAACCATTTTTCTTTGTCCACAGGTAAAAATATGGTTCCAAAACCGTCGCATGAAATGGAAACGTTCCAAAAAGGCCCAACAGGACTCTAAAAAGGACCCACACGTCCACAGCGAAGAGAAACCGAAGCCGAAGGACCCACTCCCCGCGCCGGAACCGGAAAAGCCTCCGCAGAACATGGCGGCCGATCTGACAGCTGTCAAACCTCCCGCCATGCTGGACAGGGAAAGAATTATCGCGCTGGAGCGGGAAAGAGCGATGGCCGCCGCGAATTTCAATTCGAATTTGGAAAACAGACGGGGAATGGTAGTGATGGGCCAAGATGGCGGACGACCCGGTATAGATATGTTTAGGCCTTACGTGGTATGAAAATAGAAGTAATTTTTATTAGGAGTTTTTAAATTTTTGTTACGTCATTCGTAATCTGTAAGGTTTGTGAACGGTGAGATTGGGGTGTATTTATTTCGACATAAGGGGTAGCCCAGAAGACTTTACGATAGATAGACATATTATGGGTTTCCTTTAAACGAAGCCTGATAGAGTATCGCGGGCCAGTATAGCTATGATGACAGAAAATTTGGGGTTTCTTTTACACAGTAACACTCTCATGCAGTCCCTAATATATAACCAATTAGCCTTTCTCAGGCCAATCTGTCTAGTAGTTTTGGCGTGAAAGCCAGACAAACAGACAGACGGAGTTCGCATTTATAATATTATAGTAGGGATGGAAGCGGACAAATCATTTGTATTGGGTATGGGGTGACCATAATTCAAGTTTATCTTCGGAATTTTAAGAACTTTAATATTCTTAGACTTATTAGTTACTTTTGAGACATATTTTTTTGTTTAATATAATTTAAGTTACTAATAAAACCAATAAAAATAAATACTAAACGTATTATTGCCAATAGATTTATTGCATTTATTTGTGAATAAGTTTAGCTAGTCATCCCACAGATAAGTAGCTAAATTGTTGCCTATTTTTAATTCTAGCATTTATTATAAAATTGACCTAAGCGTGTGAATCAATTGATTGTAATTACATAGAGAAAGGGTGTGGCCGTGCGCTACGCTTGCTCGTCTTCGCGTGGGCACTACCGTGCCTCAAGATACTAAACCATACGACGCAATGATCCGGTCCAAAATATTAGCTTGCATTTGTGTTTAAAAATACAGACTGTCTGTGATTTGTGTCTTTCTCTAAGCAATTTTCAACTAAATGTCTAACTAATCAATAGAATGCATTATATTTTGCGATATTTAAACAGTTAAAATTAACTAAAAATTCTAATCGACATCAATGTCTTAGAATCGTTATAGAAAGAAACTTCCAGACATGAAGCAAACATAAAAGTTGTCAGATTATGTTTGTCCAGCGAACTACCGCTCCCTGAATGGAAATGATGAACTATTGTGTAGGTATGATAGTTGAATTTTTATTTACATTTATTCCTAACGGTTCTCTTAAATTAACTGAGATCTATATTTTATAAGAAATTTGTACCAAGAAGTGAAAAAAATCAAACACGAATTACACGAATACATTTCTAGCGTGAACAATTTAACAATAACGTCGATCTTCTAATGTCATGTCTGGTAACCTGGCCATCATACTGGTCTACCACATTTATCATTTTTTTTAGTTAGCCTTTATTGTCCCACTATTGAGTGAAGGCCTCCCCAAAGTCGCTTATTTTCTTTACAATAAAATTAAACAAGTAATTTCAAAATGTTCATTACATTTTCTGGTGACTTTAGATATAATACAGATACTTGTACAAACATAACAAAACGTTATCTATGGTGTAATTTATTTTTACGACTGAAAATATTTTAAAATAGATTTGTTTTAATTTTATTATAAGTAAGAAGAATATCGAAGAGACATCTTTCAATCAGTATTATTAATATTATTTGGTTTTAATAATGTAAGAATTTGTATATTTGCTAACTTTAGTCGTGGTTTATTAAAATAGTTTATATTTATAGGTGTAAATAGAATAAATAATATTATTTAATGTCCAAAGTTAATATAAAATAAAAAATACAAACTCAGTGCAATAAAAATATTGATAATTTCACGAATATCAAAGATGTATTGTTATAATTTTTAATTTTCAGTTAATAGTAACATCTCTTGCTGTCAAATATTTATTGCCAAGCGAAAATGTTCAAAAGTATTATTTAGCTCAAATTCAATACGTAATGCTTTGAACAGTAATTGTATTATACGTATTTTACATTTTATTTATCACTAAACGTTTGTGCTTTAAAACACCCTTTCTTGGATAATATGTTAAACCATATTTATAATTTTTAAAATTAAGTTATAAAATTTACTAACAAAATTATCAAATTCCGAAAATGTCCATGGTTTTGCAAAAAATATGCTCATAAAAGTAAAAAATAATTTATTTTAGTCACCTCGTTACACTAAATTAAGACACACACAATATTTAATGCTAAGTTATTAGTAAGTTTATGTAAAAACTTATGCAAGTACTTAAGTAGATAAGTAAGAACAAAATGTATACTATTCTAATGTAACGAAGGTGTGTATGATGTAAAATAATGGCGATCTCTTAAGTAATGTGTTTAACTATGTGAAGATTTACAAAATATAGTCATTATGTTATACAGGAAGTTTTATTTGTCCTCGTAGTTTCCAGATAGACTTGTTGCAGCAAAAAATGAATTAGTCCATCTTTTAGATTGTTCAAAAATAAAAAACACGTATATTTTTTTTGTAAATTGGAACAAAAGTTAAAATCAAAGAGCGTCAAAGAGTGGGAGTTTTGTTCGCCACTGAGTGACGTCAAAGACCACCACTCCTATATTTTGATGCCTTGTATCTTTGTTATTTTTTGTTTAAATGAAAAAAGGAAAAATACGTGTCCAATATATTTGTATAATCCAAAATACGGACTTTTTTTTATAGTGACTCGACATAATGGCTTCCCTACGCCTGATGGAAAGCGAAAGAGAAGCCCAAGTCGCTGTGACAACGGCAGGTAACTGGTCAGGTGCCACCGCCATGCCGGCCCAAACCGGGTATTCTATAGGGTGGAGGTCCTTCCCCGGACGGGCGGCTCAATTCGAGCGAATATTCGCTATGCCTATGCCCTACCTCTCTTAAAACTAAATATAATGTGTCGTAGAAGACGACTAAGGGAATATCAGGAAACGGGCAGCAGCATTTACCTGGGTACAAATAAAACGTACTGCGGTCACCAACCCGCCTGCCAAGCGTGTCTGGGGCAAATATGACAATTTGTCATTGGGTCCTATGTCCAGCAGTGGATGTAGGTATGGGAGCTGATGATGATGATGATAATGATAAAGTTTTATTACACCTACACGGGTATATCGGCGATAGCCAGTCAATTGTTATTAAGTATAATAAGACAAATAAAAAAATAGGGTAACAGCATACTCGAAAGGCCGAATGAGGCCTTTTAAAAACTAAATCCTATTGTTTAGTTATGTGTTGCTGTGTGTGTAAAAATATTTCTTAATAGTGAAACCCTGAAACAGTAGGGTTAGTCCATCTAGATACTTTTAGTTATACGGTATAACAAATTGGACAAAAAAAGTCTTAATAGTTATACTGCCTGGTAACTATAATAATGTAACTAATTGGATTCGCCAAAGTATCTCAGTGCGTTTATCAGTAATAACCTATTAGACCTGGGCCCCTACCGCCAAAATCGAAAACGATCGTTCGTTGAACGGATCGCGTACTTTTGCAAAATAAATCCCTCCTATTTGTCAAATATATTCTGTCTATACTTAAAGCATTTAGGTATTTAAAGCCCTTTTTGCCGGTAGCACGGTACCTTTAAAAATGTCAAAAATAAACGTCAAATGTGACGTTTTGAATGAGGGCGGCATTTAGTTTCTATTTCCGGAGTCTCTAAGCAGTAGGAACGTAGGAGATTAATAAATGTACAAGTGAGTATGTGCAAGCCAGATCTCTCTTCAACAAGAACGAAGAGAGATATGGCGTAGAACAGCAGAAATTCAGTTCAGTAGCCGAAACACGTCTGTGCCGTCTAGCTAGACGATCAAGGTAAAAGGTAATCAGTACGATAAATTGCGATCATTATAAGTAAGTAATTCTATTAACTAAAACTCTAAACTTTTGCTCCAAGCCACCCTCACCTACCCGTAGTGCATCCTGCTGAATAACAATCCAGGCTCTGGCAACCGACTAGTGGCAAATAACCATCACGATTGAAGGCGTAGCTAAATACCACAGGCCGATGACGGGCAGCAGCGTCGCCGGAGCGAGGAGCTACGCGCTGCGATACACAACCTCGTCTGCCCTGTGCGATTATGGGTAATGACTACAGGTGTTTGTTCAAACTGAATAGGCCTATAACTGAAGTGGCCTATGTCCAACAGTGGACTGCGATAGACTGATGATGATGATGTCTCCTCCGACACTTTTTCAGCTCAATAACGACTTTATCTCAATAATGGATCGCAGTCACCCCAATATTTCACATCGCTTAATATGCGCGTCGGAGTAGCTCTAACTTAGATCGCTTACAACTAAGACCAGTAAATTAAGCACCCGGCTATGGTAACCATGGTCTAGGAGCTTATGAAATAAGTCCTGAAAATAAATGTCTATCTTTTTATTTCGCCGGGAATTAACTAAACACAATCGTCCTTAAATGTCTTCTCTAAACTTACTTCTTATTGACTGGGACATGACTGGCCAGATGCGCGATGTCTCAATAGGCTATTATGGCTAAAAATTGTAATTAGTCCGTCTTTTAGCTTATTCAAAAATAAAAGACTAATTACACTACGGACTAATTACAATTTTTAGCCATTATAGCCTTTTATAACACAAGGAATCATTTCGCTCGACCACTTATTTTTTTTATAATTTGGTTTTGTCCTTAAAAAAGTATGTCCCAACCCAAAATCACGGTCACCCTACATCTCCGCTGGAGTATAGATTGCGTCGGAAAAACTCGCGACTTCGCATTCCGGGCGCGTACGATAGACAGAGACGGCGATATCGCGCCTCTTGCTCTAAACGTCTTGAGATCTAGAGGAGTGCCGTATTCATAGTTTGGTATAAAAGTCTTAAAATCGTCTTGAATATAATATATTAATAAATTCAAGACGATTTTAAGATTTTTTTTTTATAGCAGCCCGACATAATGGCTTCCCTACGCCTGATGGAAAGCGAAAGAGAAGCCAAAGCCGCTGTGACAACGGACAAGTAACTGATCAGTTACCTGTCAGTTGCAACAGCCATGCCGGCCCAAGCCTAACCCCCCACGAGCTCAGGAAACCCTACTCACCGGCAGGAACACGACCCGGAGGTCATTGAGCTGCGGTATTCTATAGGGCGGAGGTCGTTCCCCGGACGTGCGGCTCAATTCGAGCGAAGATTCGCTATGCCCTGGACCTGCTGGACCTGCGTTACATGTGCTGCCATCTGGTTTACTGAAAACTCTCATTCCCAGTCTTCACTATAGATTTGTCGGATGTGGGGGGTAGGGGGCCGTGATTGATGCCGCTGTCCAAACAACTCGATGAGTTGTAGCCGAGTGCGGGTTTGCCGATTGTTTCAGCCATCGATTATTGTACAACTTAGCAATATACTTAAGTTTTTTTTTTTTTTTTCTAACTGACTACGATGATGGCCAGGGCGGCCTTGTCATCATCACCGGACTGTATATACTTAAGTATAGTCTGTACATTATAATACGAGTAATTCGCTCCTGGACGCCCTAAGGACATGTGGAATGACGAATTGCCCAGGACGACTGGCAAGTGCTCAATGTGAGAAGCCCAGGATCGATCAAAGTGGCGAACGTTCGGAGAGGTCTATGTCCAGCAGTGGACTGAGGCTGATGATGATGATAGAGTTAGACTACAGCGGAAATTGTGTAAGCAAGGATGCAGTGGTAATAAACTTTTTCATCATCATCATCATCAGCCTATCGCAGTCCACTGCTGGACATAGGCATCCCCAGTTGTTCGCCACTTTGGACAAACATCTGCAGATTTGAAGACTTAACACATAATCGCCACTTGGGGCAGGCGGTTTGTGTATCGCAGGGCGTAGCTCCTCGCTCCGGTGACGCTGCTGTCCGTCATCGGCCCGTGGTATAGCTACGCCTTCAATCGTGATGGTTATATCGCCACCAGTCGGTTGTCAGCGCCTCATCTGTTATGTTATGCACCACGGGTAAGTAAGGGTGGTTTGGAGTGAAAAGATGATGGGTGCTCGCTCCCATATCCCCATTTATTTTATACCTACATAACCCCTTAACTACACATTGATTTGTTCTTCTGTGATAATTTATTCCCTCTTTCCGGTTCTACAGAAAGTCTTGGCTGTCTTTATGTCATGCCTTGACATTCACTTAGTGGATACCAATTGATGGCGGATTAACTTATGTTAATAAATAGCTACAATGTTATCATTTAGCACAGACTTGTATCTTTTATTATATGCGTTTAATAAAATGTTTCTTTCAATGTTTCAATTACGTTTCGTTCGAAAATTTTAGCGCGATCGGCCACCAGAATTCGGTTAAATTAGCAAAAAAAATATTATATTCAAATTCCAATTTGTCAAACATCTAAAAATGGCGCGCGCCAAAACGCGCGAACGAGCCAACATGGCGGCCGGGCGTCGTTACAAAATCAAATATCAAATATTGATATTCAGTCCGTTCTGTATTCTGTTTGAGGTGCACGATACTGTTTGCGGATCCACTCCGGTGCGGTAACAGTTTTCGTCTGTCATCGATTCTGGAGTCGTGGTTACATTTTGCAGATTATACAAGCACCTTGGTTTCAACCGTTGTTTAACCCTTTTTTTTATAAATAGCCCAAAACATGCCACGCTGTGCCACATATCTCCATCTAGCCCCAAACAGAGCAGAAGCTTGTACTATGGTTTCCGAAGAAGCTAATGAGGCAACGACGCGAATACCCACCCGTCACTTCGCCAGGAAAACGGACTTTAAACAGAGGGATCATTAACTTGTACGACGCGACCTCTGACGCTTCAATACTCTTTTGATCGAAAGAGCTATTGAACAAAATTAGGGGTCTAAAGTGTTTGTACAATCACTTGGAAGAAGCCACCTGACCAAGCTGACCACTGCAAGTGGAGAAGTCGTTGCCTCCAAGCCGGCGGTTCTTTCGGAAGTAAGTAGAAGACTTCTACGGTCGGTTATACCTACGCTTCGCATGCATCTCGACCTGATTCCAAAAATGAGGATACTAGAGCCACATTAACACGCCATTTCACCGAAGACTTGCCAGAAGTAGGTACCTAAGCACTGACGATATCGAGATCGCTTTTTTTTCGATCGAAGTTTTGGTTGACATTTTAAAATATGAGTCTATAATCGATTTCAATCATGCCTAACCTCAAAACGTTTGCGGTTACAAGCCAAAAAACAAAACGCCAACTAAAAAAAACAAAACACCACCGACATTCCAAAATCGAAAATTCAAAAAGGGAACGCCACGTCCGGCGGCTGCCCAGCGGCGCAGAAGGCGGGAAGACGCCGCCAGTTGATTGGTGCAAATCGAATTTGGAAGCAAGGAGCGGGGCGGGTATTGTCGCGTTGGCGATCGTTCGCTGATTGCCCGTTTGCGGCGACGGCGGTAGTATGGATGCGACTATTGTTTTAACCATAGATAATTTTCTTATTATAAAATAAAATAACCCAACCCATGCCACGCTGGGCCACACATCGTCATCTACCCCCAATCTAAGCCAAATCTTGTATGATACTAGATAACTGTTATACATACTTAGATACTTTCTTTTTGTAAATAAATAAATACATTATCATACATAGTAAACACCCAGGCCAATTCAAACAGACATGATAATGAACACAAAATGTTTGAACTGTGTGGGAATCGAAGTATCGAACCCACGACACTTGGCAGAGAAGGCAGAGGTCACTACCAAATGAGCCACCGAGCCAGTCAAGTATTATCAAGTAAGTACACTTTTAAAAAAGTTTAAAAAAGATTTTCAGGCTTCGGAGCGAGAAGCTACGTTCGGCCAACCCGAATGCTTAGCGGGGGCGATTATGGGTACAGCCTACAGATATTTGACCAAACCGCGAACAGCTGGAGAGGCCTATGTCCAGCAGTGGACTGCAAAAACTTAGGCTTCAATAGCACGGGAGCTTTAAAAAGTTACTGGCACCAATCAAACGTATGTACCTACCTAAATAAAAGCATGCAAGATAAACTTTCATTCAGTTGAATGTTTCAAGTGTCAAGTAGGGATAAGATAATGAATGACTCAGATATCAAAGGAAGTATAAAAGTGGTGGGGAAAACCCACCGGAAATCATCTTTCTTGGTGCAGACATTGTGATGAGACGAGATTAAGTATCTATAAGCATCATCATCATCAGCTTATCGCAATCCACTACTGTACACAGGCCTCTTTTTTTTTCTTTTTTTTTATAATAGCTCGACATAATGGCTTCCCTACGCCTGATGGAAAGCGAAAGAGAAGCCCAAATCGCTGTGACAACTGGCAAGTAACTGGTTAGTAACCTGTCAGTTGCCACTGTCATGCCGGCCCAACCCTACCCCCCACGAGCTCCGGAGACCCTACTCACCACACGACCCGTAGGTCATATGGCTGCGGTATTCTATAGGGTGGAGGTTCTTGCCCGGACGGGCGGCTCAATTCGAGCGAAGATTCGCTATGCCCTACCTCTCTTGACCTCTCCAGTTGTTCGCCACTTTGGGCAAACATGTGAAGGCTATCCATACCCTTAATAACTCCTCGCTCCGGTGACGCTGCTGCCCGTCATCGGCCTGTGGTATTTAGCTACGCCTTCAGTCGTAATGGTTATACCGCCACCAGTCGCTTGCCAGAGTTTCGTTTGTTAGGTTTTATTTATTTATGGACTTTATTTTTTGGTAATGGACATATTATTTTTAGAAAGAAAGAAAGAAAAATGTTTATTAGTATGACTTTACAATGTAACAATTTTAAAATCTTTTATTTAACGTGCCAAGTTAATAATTATGTCAATGTGTGGCGCAAATCTTGCGAGCCCAATTAGGACCACTTTCTGTCGTCAGATTAGGTTGAAATTTGGTAATACTTACGTAACCTCGGTGACAATGCAACAATATGGTACTATGAAGATATCAAGGTGGCCTTAGGAACTGCTCAACTATACAAGATAAAACCATTGAGTTTGGACTCGTTTGAATAGTCTTGACAAGCATTTTCTTCTTTTAATTAAAGAGCATTTAAATAAAAGCGTTTTATTTATGACTTTTTTTTTATTATTCAGACTTATCCATAATGTTCTGTCGCGTCGCATGATTGCGTCGTCACAGAGGACTCGGCGACAGACATACTGTGTCGTACCCACTCCGTTTGTGTGTTATTATTTCTGGCTTCTATTGTATAGGTAGGTACATAGAGCCACACATTACAACTAACCCTTCTTTTGACAGAAACGCTCTTAAATTGACAATTAAAATTAAGTCTCACAAGCGCAGGTGAGGAAGAGGAAGGCCAAGACTGACATAATACCAAACAGTTGATGGAAAAACTTGATTGTCATGACGTACAGGAAGTTAAAGGTGCTGTCGAAGTCCAGGGAAGAATGGAAATTGCTCCACAGACAAGAGCGAGGCTCTTAAATTTTGAATGAATGAATGAAGCGCAGTGATATTAAAAACCAATACCCAAGGATGAAAAAAATCAATAGGTGAATAAAGACAACATCACATACATTGGTCCGACCCCAAAGTAAGTAGCGTAAGCACTTGTGTTATGGGTATCAAATCAACGAAGGAACCACCAATACTTGTATTCGAAAAGATTTTTATTTTTGTATGTAACGAATAAACTTGAAACCGATTTTAGTATTTTTTTTTATTACAAAGCTACATTATCACTGAGTAACATAGTCTAGGTATGTTTTATTTACTTAGTTTAAAAATGTTTATCTGAAGCGAAGCGAGGGCGGATCGCTAAGTAGTTTATTTATATTTTTAAGAATTAAGAAATCAACCAAGAATAACCAATTTTATATCCAAGAATAACAAAAAAAAAACAATCGCTTTTCCCGCCGAATTATGATCACTATTACTTAAGTATAATCTGTGACAACATCCATAAACTATAGACATTACATAAGGCAAAGGCATCGCTCGCGAGGCTCAAATCGCGCGGATGTTTACGAGGCATTAGCCGAATTACAGGCAGGGCGAGGCGAGCCAGGCTCATTTAGATAAAAGCCCGCGAAAAGTACAAAGTGACTTTGGTAGGGTTGTGGCGTGGAATAAATGCTTTCTTTATTTGGCTATTGTTACAAATTCCTTGTCACTAAGACGTCTGCGTTATCTGTAGACTATGTCTGTGGAACGATTCGCTTTGACACGGCTAGGCGGGTCGGCAGGCCACGAGTTGCCAGATCTCCCGATTTCCCGGGAGTTCTCCCGATTTTGGTAAATATCTCCCGATGTCCCGGATTCCGTCCAAAACTCCCGTTTTTTTTTACCTCCCTGTATTGTATAAATATGACCAAAATGGAGCAAAATCATCCAAGCAACTGAATGGGAAAAATTTTAGTTATTAATCATCATTCTTAGGGAAAAAGAACATCTCCCGATTTTTTCCACAAGTATTGTCATAAATCTCCCGGATTTTGATTGTACACCTCCCGAAAAGTCAACATTTTGATCTGGCAACTCTGGGCCACTCACTTTTGCTTGAGCCACCGGAGAGATCGGATCTACCTGAAACCATGGACTGCAGGACTGCACGGACGAAGTGCAGGCCACACCGCCAGCTGAGCGGGCGAAGCTAGGGAAGCTAACGAAGTGGGTGAAACGAAGATAATCGCTGGGTGGATGTTTCGTATTACCTTCTCTCGAGTTTTTTTTTATAGTGGCTCGACATAATGGCTTCCCTACGCCTGATGGAAAGCGAAAGAGAAACCCAAGTCGCTGTGACAACGGGCAAGTAACTGGTCAGTTACCTGTCAGTTGCCACCGCCATGCCGGCCTAACCCTAACCCCCCACGAGCTCCGGAAACCCTACTCACCGGCAGAAACACGACCCAGAGGTCATTTGACTATGGTATTCTATAGGGTGGAGGTCCTTCCCCGGACGGGCGGCTCAATTCGAGCGAAAATTCGCTATGCCCTACCTCTCTTAAAAGTCGCTCGCATCGCTGACGTAGCTTAGCTCGATAGTTGGCGGTGTGAACCCAAGTATGAACACAGGTGTATCTATCTACTCCTGCGCCCCCTACGACAGGCAGGGAAACCTCGGTAGTATTCTACGCCCAAACCGCCTGTCTGACAACCCTAAGTCAACTGTAAATGGTAAATCGACGATAAATTCGGTCCAACGCCATCTGTGGGCCGCATGCGATATTCATGAGCTCGACTGCTAGATGGCGTTAGCGAGAATTAACTTGGAAATTACGCTGGTCGAATGAGCACTCAAGGCGATTCGCAACGAATGATTCCAGCGACACAGGGATGCATGGGATGGGAGCAATAACGATTCCTACTACAAAAACGAAAACGATCGTTAGTTAAACATATTTTTTCCTCATAAATCCCTCTCATTTGTCCCTCCCGAGATGAACATAGTCACTTTTCTTTTCTGTCTGTCCCTATATATCTTTAAAACTACGCAACGGATATTGATGCAGTATTTTTTCTAATAGATAGAGGGATAAAAGAGGAGTTAGTTCGCTAGTTCTCTATACATAGATATGCCTTTGCGCTATCCATAGACAAGCGACAGCAAACGATTCGCGTTTAATTTATGGTGCCGGCCGATTTAGTCCGAATCGCTGTGTACGTAACTCGATAGCTTTTTTATGTAAAACAGGTTTGTATGTAAAGGAACCGATCGGGATTTCTTAGGGGAACGCCATTGAGTGGGTAATGATATAGAGTTGCACAGAGCGTATAGGTGTGTCATCATTATCATCATCTCTCTTGTGAAGCTGGTTTCCTCTACCTGAAGGTTGTCTGGAAGAGATCGCTACAAGCGATAAGACCGCCTAAGTTGTACTATGTTTTGTTTGTGATATGTTTTCCTGTATTATCTGTGTTTGTGCAATAAAGATTATCTATCCTCTGCTGGACATAGGCTTCCCCCAATGGGGAGATTTTCCTTAGTCACCACGCTTGGAAAAGTCCACTGCTGGACATACGCATCCCCCAAAGACATTGGGATGTAAGGGAGCGACCTATAATGGGATGTAAGGGAGCGACCTATAACCTTTTTGCTCCAAGCCAACCTCACCTGCCCGTGGTGCATCCTGCCGAATAACAAACGAGGCGCTGACAACCGACTGGTGGCGGTATAACCACCACAATTGATGGCGTAGCTAAATATACAGACCGATGACGGGCAGCAGCGTCACCGGAGCGAGAAGCTACGCCCTGCGATCGCCAACCCGCCTGCCCAGCGTGGCGATTATGGGTATATCCTCCAGAAGTTTGCCCTAAGTGGTGAAGAACTGGAGGGAGAGGCCGGAGGCCTAGGTCCAGCAGTGGACTGCAATAAGCTGATAATGATGATGAAAGACATTGCCATTTAGGTGATATTCCAGTCACAACTGAATTCCTTTCGGTAGGCAGCGACTTAGCTGTGCCTCCATCACTTTTAAAAGAACACGTAGGTAATTATAATCAATGGTTGTAGCAACTCTGTATATTTCCTACAAAATTTAATCTGTATAATGTTTCCCGATTTGCAACTTGACTTGTGGCGGGCTCTTACTAACGCAATCTTATTTCAAGCCCGCACAGATGAAAAGGAACCTTATAGCTTCTGAATTAAAGCACATAAGAAACGAAATGTACCTATTTGTAAACGTCGATTCCCAGTATTGTAATGGCGCCAAAAATCCGCGGGAAAGCGGGCGCAAATCGGCCATCTTGGATTATTTTTCCCGCCCTCCTTTGTGATTGGAGAATTATAAAATGAACCCGATTTTAGTGTTCTTTTTTTTTAATTCGACAAAGGATAACAAAACGAAATGATACGATCTACAAAGAAAAGAAAATCTATATTCTTTACGTTATGGTTTAATCTCTCCATACATAAATACAGATAATTTATTAAGCTTCATCACCAGTCCACACATACGCCTCTCCTGTAGTTCGCCAATTTGGGCAAACACCTGGAGGCGCTTTACCCATATAGGTACCCGCCACGCTGGGCAGGCGAGTTGGCGAAAGCAGGGCGTAGCTCTTATCTCCGGTGAAGCTACTGCCCCTCATTGGTTTGTACGACGTTCTGTCTGTCTGTCCGTCTGTCTGTCTGTATGTTCGTTATAGAAACACTGTACAAGTACTGGGGCCCTACTACAAAAAACAAAACCGTCGTAGGTACCACAAAATTTACAAAAAATATATTATTAGGTAATTGTCTGCATTACAACATTAACGAAAGTAACTAAGTAGGTAATAGACGATTCATAAAAGCAAAGAGCTTATTTTTATCGACTAAACATTTTATACCCCATAAATAAAGAACATTTCACCATCGAATTTATTGCGTAACCATTATTGAATTTATGACATGGTTATGGTGATTGCCAATAAATAGCTGGGATTTCAGTCTTGATGCTATAAAAATTGCTTTTTAATTATGTAGTTTCGGCGAGAAAGATACATAAAACGAGCCAGGCCCGCCGCTAGCGGTTTGAACGCCGGTGTGCAATTCCTATCGTGCCGCCCCTATATAACTACAAAATCTAGGTGTTTATGAAAATGTGAAAAAATGCTGTACTTACAGTGAAAAACTACAAAAATATACAGAATATTATTAATTTTAAGTAACCTGGACCGTTTACGGATCTCACATTAGGGCTATAACAAAATAATTGAAGTTTGTTGTTCACTCACATCAATTTCGCATTTGTGATAGATAAATAAAAACAAAGAAATGAGAATATAGTTTTACGGGGATTTCCCTATTTCGCATAGAGCACGATACGGATTAACTTTGTTCTCATGAATTTCAATAGATGGCGCTATGTAATGCTACGATATAAACGAAATATTTGGGCGCCGTTCATCATATTATTTGTATACGGATAATCTTTTTAGTATTGTGAGGTGACAATGTCTGAATTTTAGTCGATGATTGTCTGATTTGCCGCCCCCCTGAATGCGCCGCCCGCGTGCATTGCACGCCTTGCACGCCCGCTTACGGCGGGCCTGAAACGAGCAGTTAATATAAGTCGTAAAATGATAATATTCTAAGTACGTTCAATATGTCAAGCAACAGAACAAAACCATGGTGAACTCTCTTTTCTTTCTTGCTCTTGAGAATTTATGAATATTAATAATAATTTCACATAATTATGATGGAGTTAGAAATCTATGAGAACAAAACCTAAACGATTATTAAATACTACTAGTGACATCTATTATATTTTTTGTGAATTAGTTCGCACTACAAAATAAAGTAAAACCGCCATCTATGAACAAATCCATAAATTAAGTATTATCTCAATTCTATCTACTAGCTTTCAGTTTACAAACGTCAAGTATAGATGTCACTAGTATGGTATAAGTGCTGTCAATGGCTAACCAGCCAATTTAAAACTACACCACAGAGCGGAATTATCTTTATTTAATAAGAATTTTCAAATGAGACGTCTTATAATTCAGTAATCATTCTGATTCCGGCGTGATGATGTGACGTTACGGCAAAAAGTTTTGTCGCTTTTATTTCATTGTTTTGTTTAATTTTATAATGTGATTTTATTTCAAAACTTGTAGTGCTGTGTTTCATTAAATAATATTTCCAAAATGAAGGTTATCGAAGCAAAAATCGTCGTGCTGGGATCGCAAGGTAAGTGGCAAACTTCAAGTCTTCAATAGGTATTCGCAGTGTTTATAAAATGGATTTTTATGAACTAACGCATACAGCGAAAGCGATTGTTTTGTTATTACATTATCAAGAACATACTGAATTATGTGTAACGGAAATTGCCTACATTTTACGCTACCTAACTGTATAGCACGGAAGTTTACGAATTGGTTATAATACATTCCCTATACTTATTTATTGTATTTTATCGATTCACGGTTTAATTAGGATTTAAAGCCTAAAAATTAATTAACAAAATTACTTATGACATCAGTAGTTGAATTTACTTTTTATGTAGGTAGATTGGAAATTAAATAGGTGCTACCAATTTAGTTAAAACTTGCAGGACAGTTTTAAAACTTTTGTGCTCCTAATGATTTTACTTTTTTACATGAACTTGAAAATTAAGAGAAAGTTAAGTATGATGCACAAACAAACACTTTGAATTCAAAGTTTATAAAAATAATCTACCCTTCAGTAAAACAATAAAATTTCTGTTGGAAATCTTTATATTTTTACTAGCTGTGCTCGCGACTTCGTCCGTGTGGAATAGTTAGTTTTTCCCCTTTTTTTTTTACATTTTCCATTATTTCTTCGCTCCTAATAGTTGCAACGTGATGTTATATAGCCTAAAGCCTTCCTTCATAAATGGTCTATTCAACACAAAAAGAATTTTTCAATTCGGACCAGTAGTTCCTGAGCTTAGTGCGTTCGAACAAACGAACAAACTCTTCAGCTTTATAATATTAGTTAAGATGATAAATAGATTTGCGTCACTGAATTAGAAGAGTTATTGTACACCACAAAATTTACTTAGAAAAACAAAAACCAGTTCGCAATTGTTTTGAACATTGCAAGATCTCTCATGCAACAAGGAGTCTGGCAAAAAGTTTGGCCCTTCATACTCTGAGAGCACAAACATGCTATGCATTTTTAGAACTGGCACCACATAATGGTTATTCACTGCATCCCTGCCCATCCCATGACAAAAAACGGGCAGGAAAAGACAAGTTAAATAGTTCTAACAATTTTCAGGACTTTGCAGTCTCACATATCATCATTGATGCATTCTCGAATGGGCCGGCATGGCGGTGGCAACTGACAGGTAACTGACCAGTTACTTGGCCGTTGTCACAGCGACTTGGGCTTCTCTTTCTCTTTCCATCAGGCTTAGGGATTATGTCTAGCCACTATAAAAAAAAAAATGCTTCTAGTCCTAGTTCCCCAGTACTTAATACCCTAATATTTATTAATTTACATTATTTTATCACACTATGTTGTAACATTTCTGTAGAAATAGCTTAAATAAGGACAAATGTTTAATTATTAATTATTTTTTCCTTACTTCACATAGCCAAATTACAAACACCGTTTATGTGGTTTCCGGATCTATAATTATCCCTATCTCATCCCATGGGTCACAGCAGACTATTCAGGGTATATCAGGAAACAAGTCGGCTGCGCAATTTTAAAACACAGTAAGGGACATTTTTTGAAAAAATCGGGTTTTTGCTGAGTGCTGTTTATAATGTGATTACGCACGAATTTGCATATTCAGATTCTGAATTTTAGGTTTAGAAACGAAAATACCTACCTAGCATGTCCACTGATCTGGTTTTCAGTGACCAAAACCGGCTGTAAAAACCATTTCAAAACCTAGCAAGGCACAACGACAACTTTAAAACCTAGTAAGGGACTGTCCCTTACTAGGTTTTGAAATTGTCATTGTGCCTTACTATGTTTTGAAATTGTCAATTCAAACTGAATTAGGCGCCTACGTTTTAGTAACTCATAGATAGCGAGCGTGTGCGCTGCATTGTGTGGTTCAACTTAAATTACTGCTGATTATAATGTCTCGAAGACAATTTTATAGATCGAGATTAATTTTTAGTGCCCTAAAGAACAATAATATGCTTCGATAAGTACAAAAATGCTTTGATCTAACATTGTGTTGATGAAATCAAATTTTTCCTTACCAGAAAACATGAAACGTTTGACTTACCTAATACTTTTACTATGTAACTAGCTGTGCCGGCGGCGTCGCACGAGTGGATATCGGGTTTCAAATGGCACCTAAATTTTAAATTAGACCTCTAGCAATACATTGGTGAAAACCGCATTTAGTTCCATGCATTAGTTTTCGCGTGATGCGCGATCCAACATGCAGATAAAAAATTCTCCCGTTTCCCACACACTTCTTGTCACTGCTCGGCTCCTATTTATTGTAGCGTAATAAAAAGTATACTATAACCTGCCCAGGAGTATGAAGAATATTCGTACCAAGTTTCGTTAAAATCTGTCCAGTAGCTTTTTACATACGACACATAAACGAATATACAGAACATACAGACAGACAGACAAAAATTTTACTGATTGCATTTTTGGCATCAGTATCGATCACTGATCACCCCCTGATAGTTATTTTGAAAAAAAATTTCATGTACAGAATTGCCCTCTCTACAGATCTTTTTTTTTAGGTATAGATTTAAATGTTTCATGTTTGTTGAGATTTCCTATATATATCTCCTATATGTATCTCATTTAAATTATGTTTTTCCGTTAATTAACTTGTATTTTAAATTTGTTTTGCTGACTTACTAGGTTTATAACTTGTCATATTGAAAATTTGTAGCTCATCAAAACCAGAACAAAACCTAGTAAGTGCCTTTACTAGGTTTTAAAATGGTTTTTTGGTCATCTTTTACTCGTAAAAAACAATTTAATCATTAGTAAGTGCTTTCTAACGTGTACTATTAAGTATTAATGCTGGATATTATATTTACTTGAAAGCCAAGGATATGCCACACATTTCAAGCTAACTATCGTCAACGTAAGTTGCATAGTTTAGTTACGGCACGCTCTCAAAGTAGCGGAGACGTTTTTTCGCTCTCCTGAACATTTTGTGTCATGTCCCTTACTAGGTTTTGAAATTGCGCAGCCGAAGTTGCAGCATTTACATGGGTACAAAATAATCGACTTGAGTTCACCAACCCACATGCTAAGAGCAGTAGGAAAATCCCCCCATGACAATGAATGATGAAATTTCAAATAATATAAAATCTTAGAAGATTTAAGTGAAATTCGCATCATCATCAGCCTATCGCAGTATCAGCATCGGCCTGTGGTATTTAGCTACGCCTTCAATTGTGATGGTTATACCGCCACCAGTCGGTTTGCCAGAGCCTCGTTTGTTGTTCGGCAGGATGCACCACGGGCAGGTGAGGATGGCTTGGAGCGAGAAGGTGATAGGTCGCTCCCTTACATCCCTTTTCGGATGACACAGTATTATTAACATGAGCCCAACATGGCAATAGGAGAGAGAAATTCAGACAACACATTATGGGTCAGCGCAGATGGCACACTTTTTGTGCGATAGAGTCTGCATCTGAGACATTTAAAAAGAGCGTCCAGGTCTGCCGAAGATGTGCGTCTTGTGCTTTGAGTCTGTGAAATATCCGCGATAGATTTTTACGTCGTGTGCCTTACTGCATATAATTGCAAAAAAGTGTGTCACGGATAGTCTGTCGTCTGCGCTGCCCCTCGTGCTCATACGTGTCAAAAAACAACTTTGAACTTGCGAGCAGATAATCTAATTAGCTTTATAATAAGTTTTTTGTCTCTCCTGTAAAGTTCGTCAGTTTACATGTACGAACTATCATCACATTTAAACCGCCGATAGGTATGTGTAAAAACATTTCAAGTTACTAAATGCGGCATAACAAGTAAATATGTGAATTAATTACTATGTCACTGGGACGGCCCGATCGACTGCTTAATCTACATTCAAAACGAGTTTATAAACCAACCAATGTTTTACTGATATTTTCAAGTTTGGATATGCATATTAGCATATTTAACAAACAAAATAGATCATCATCATTAGCCTATCACAGTCCACTGCTGGACATAGGCCTCTCCAGTTGTTCGCAACTTAGAGCAAACTCTTGGAGGCTTTACTGATAATCTCCACACTGGGCAGGCGGGTGATCACAAGGTGTAGCTCCTCGCTCCGGTGACGCTGCTGCCCGTCATCGGCCTGTGGTATTTAGCTACGTCGTCAATCATGATGGTTATACAGCAACCACTAGGTTATCAGAACCTCTTTTGTTATTCAGCAGGATTTACTTTTGGGAGTAGCACGACATAATGGCTTCCCTTCGTCTGATACAAAGCGAAAGAGGAGCCCAAGTCGCCGCGACAACGGGCAAGTAACCGGTCAGTCCCCCGAGCTCCAGAAACACGATCCGGTCGTTTAGCTGCAGTATCCTAAAGGGTAGATACTTCCCCGGACGGGCGGCTCAATAGGGGATGTTTCCAGGGTCAAAATAATTACATTATATTTAGTTTGTATTTTAGAGATTATAAAAATATAATGGACACGTATTTTTCCTTTTTTATTTAAACAAAAAATAACATAGATACAAGGCATCAAAATTTAGGAGCGGAGGTCTTTGACGTCACTCTGTGGCGAACAAAACTCCCACTCATTGACGTCACGCGTAATTTTAACGAGTTATTATAATATCTTTGTCATTTTTGGTCTACGTTACAAATAAGAAAAGTACGTGTCTTTTATTTTTGAACAATCTAAAAGACAGACTTATTATGTACATTTTGTTTTGTTTTTTTTTTATAAGATGAGCTTTCAGGATGACCTCACTCCACCTGAAAAATGAGAAACCTATTCGAGCGAAGATTGGAGCGAAAATATGATCTCTTACATCCCCCAGCGAGCAAACGACGTCTTTTTATTACCGAGCCCGCTATAGTCTTTTTCAGATAGGATGGGTACGCTGACACTTGGGATTTGAAGTTTATAGTCATGTGGTAAAATGAAAATCGAAGGTAAAAAAATCGATTTTATGATTTATCGATTTCATTTTGTATGGAGAGAGAATTGATTTCGAGATAAATAAAAATTGCATGATTTAATAAAAAAATATCTAATTATCATCCAAAATTATGTAAAACTAATCATTAGGTCAATCTGAGTTTAAAGAATCTCTCCATTCTTCATTTTACATAGATAATTATTTGAATTACGATTAAACTACCCATTTAAATGTAATATCTCAGTCTTGTTATACAAGATTTTCGATTTTACACCAATAACTGGTTATCCTTTATTAAGAAACTTAATTATTTAATAAAATTTATACAATAGTTAAAAAATCGTGAAGCGATTTCACGATTAAATCGGTATTATGTGTCTTCTAAAACACACAGCGTTGGTATGAAGAAAGCTGATGTGAACATGCCTTTAAACCAGTCGTCTATGGCTGAAACTTACCAAATTGTCTATGTTTCCTACCAGTGTGCACCCAACGAGGGTGCCTGTCACTAATGACATCTCATAGCGTTTGTGAATTTTGCCGGCTAAACATCGTGAAGTTTCAAAGTTTTATTTTTGTGATAAAAGTATTATTGAAACTTATAAATAAGTGTGTTATAAAATCACACAGCGTCCGTATTTCTCGGGATTTATGTTTTTTCCGCAAAATTGTAGTGAAATACCGTGATGAAAACGGAATGTGTCGAACCATGCGGTAGAGGTAAAGAAGTCAAGAATTTTTCATCAAATCTCCCAAGGAGATTCACGGTGAGATCAACGCTCAGAGAGCGTGGTTTCTGATCTTTTGTCATCTCCCTTATCTGCGGAGGATGAGGAGGACATATCATCATCTTGTCATAACGAGACTCGCAAGAAATTTTGTAAGTACAGACCAGTTTTAACCGGCTCGGAACCGCGTGTTGGTGCTTTAATACCTACAGCATTTGGGACACATCTCTCAATATTTAACACTATCACATTTAGATACTGTTTCTAAACATACTTGCGATTTTAATCCATCTGTACAACCAACTGCCCCACTTCATTTCAATTCATAATCTTACATTCCATTTTTTCGACAAAGCCAGTGAACAGGGAATGTCTACGAGATTTAGTCCATCTGCAAAATCTAGCACACTTATAGAGTTTGACCAATGTAGAAAGGTTTTCAGTACAAGAGAGCTTTGTAGGTCTTAGACTTGTTATGGAACTGTGCCATGTTAACAAGGATGAAGGTTATTTACCTACCACTGCCTATTGGCAGGTTTAACTAACAATATTTCAGGACAGAGACATTTACATGATTACATGAAATACCTACATGTCTGGACTTTCACAAGCCCAAATATTATTAGTTGATTAAAAATATTTTTTGGTTGGTACCACAGCCCTACTGTTTTTAATAAATAGGTAGTGTAAATGTGGAACATCGCATCTAATGCGACCATTACCTGGTTTCAGATGTGTTAATGATACTTTTTGTAGTTTTTATTCTGTAAAATAAATAATTCAGATTCTAATATGAAGTGTCTATAAGATAATTGTTAGTTTCTACATGGCGGGCTTGTAGGAAGTCTGAGACCACAATGCAAATTATATGTGGCTACAGGGCTGAGTGCATTGAAGTGAGGCAGTATAAGATTCAGAGGAAATAGAAAACCCTAATTTGAGAGGTACTCATATAGATAGATCTATACATTTCACATATAGGAATGTCAATTTCACTGATGATTGATGCCTTACAGGCTACTATAACTTCACAACAGGTTATCACACCTGGCTCAATACATCTTCCGAGAGGGAGAAAAGAGAATCAGGCAGATCAGAGCTATGTTATTTGTTTCCCTAACCTGAAGATTGTCTGGAAGTGATCGCTGGTAGCAATAACTGTACCTAGATTGAGTTATGTTCAATTTTTAATGTACCTTCCTATAACATTGAGTTTGTGCATTAGAGAGTTTCTATCTCAGCACATTACAGGTTCAGGGTGCAGAGGTTTATAAATTACAAAATAATGACTATAAATTAGTAGTAACAGTAATTTGTGTAACACCTTAATACATAAAGAGATTGATCACAACAAAAAGTTGATGACAGAACTCCTAAATTAGTGGCATAAATCTACCCCTCTTCTCACGGAGGGAAGGGGGGGGGGGGAGCATTGCAAGTGGGGCAAACTAAAGGAACCCCCCTTTGCAGTTTCCCAATAATCAGGTTTATAATGTTAACCTCAAGTGAAACTCCTGTATAACCAAGCATTATCAACTTTTCTTAGGTACTATTTATCTCAAACTGGAGTTGAGAGGATCTTTTTTATAGACCAATGAGTGGCTGGACAATAAAGTCCTTAGTTCATTGCTTGCCCCTTGGAGCTCTTATCAGTTCCAAGAATGTTTGCCACAATATTTAATTGGGTTGCGGAGACCCTATGACCTCAAGGTTTCCATATAATTTTATACCTGGCTAGATTATATTAAGCTTGTGAAAGACCTTCTGACAAACTTCTTACTCGGGTCTCGGAGACACTGAGAACAACTGGAAACCTAATGAGTGAGCTAGCATGTGTTAACAAAGTCAGTTCTAAAGCCTGTTCAGGAACTAAAATATCCCAGGTGTTCCTATTCCCCATGGAACATTAGACCAGAACAAGATAAGACTTCGGGAGTCTTAGGGAAGGTAACAAAGAATTAAATTAATCAACAAGATATTGAGTTGCACAAACAGTTCACTAAAACAAGCTCAGGGCTTATTTAGTTTGCAAAACTTTTACAACTTACATAATTTTGAATAGTAGACCTTGATGTGGCAAGTACACAAGTCTCCAATTTTCTTTAATCTGGTTTCCTTTAACTGAGAGAATATTAAGTACAATATCAATAGTACTGATAGTAGTGCTTCATTTCCTGATAACAAATGCAGCGGATGCAGACTAGGGAGCTCGTTTGAGCAGTTATCTATCAGAGATTTGAGCACCATACCAGTTCCCCTGTATACTATAGGTGGGGTTTTTGCTTATAAGTACTGTGTTCTCTTTATACACTCACTGCACATATTTTCTGCTCTCTGCATGACCCAGACATTGACTGGTGGAGAATTCTCCTAACATTGGGTTCGCCTTATGAACCATTTTGTATAATAAAGTTTACAAATTATAATTATATTTGCAACAATAAAAAGTCAGCGGATGACTTTAAACAGAGCACATGATTTATTCGAATCAGATATCAGAAGGGAAACAATCCCTAGTATTACTGAAACTGACAACCAGGCTCTTAGAACTGACCGAGAGGCTTCTCATGATACTCTCAGCCACCCATCTCCCGGAGAGATTACACAAAATTGCAGACTGCCGGACAAGGTGTTGCAAAGTACCAGAGTGGCATTTTTCCCCCAGCCGCGGAGGCTATGTTCAGAGAGTGGGGGTGTCCCAGACGTAGATTTGTTCGCGTCACGAGAGTCGGCTGGTGTACCCAAGTATGTAACTCCAGAAATGGCTTGCAAATTTTTTGCAACTCCCATCAGCCGACAATGGGACCTTATGTTGGGACGGGCATTTCCCCCACCCAGCTTAGTATTTGTATCAAGAATACCTTAATACTGGATCAAAGGAATTTATATACTAAGTTAATTGTTCCAGAGTGAACCAAGTGCTTTTGGTTATTAGACCATAAGAAGCAGGCAATTTTTGCCAATACTGGACCTGCGGAGGGTCTTAATAGAGAACACCACGGGCACCTGGCCTCTTTAAGTAGACATGTTGTCTCTTCTGACTTTTGAGGGTAGACTAAACAAGTTGCCCTGAATCCATAGGAGAACAAACTTAAAATTAGTTGGCGGACATCTACCTTAACATCATACAGTTCCCCAATTAAGTTGACTTAGTGTGGGAATTATCAAGTGGTTGCTCAAGGGCCTGAGGGCTAACAAGTTGCCCAATTTCTAGCAAGATTATTTCTAGACTAGAATAAAAGCTAGCATACAGAACTATCAGTATGCACAAATCAGCTGTATCTACTTACTGTATGGCATCAGAAGTAGTTTTCAAAATTGTCTTCTTTATCCAGCAGGTATTGAAAGCATTTTCTCCTACCTGATCTGAACAACAAAATTACTTGTGTCGGACACTAAGATTTTGTTAAATATCTAAAGAATTTTTGCAATATTTGCTAAATATTGCTTTTAGATGGGCAGCTTTTTAGTTCTGCCTCGTGTTTCAGGTCATAGAGTCTATGATCTCACCTTACTTAATATATATTCTTAAAATCGAATAGATATGACAGACAAACCTACTATAGGGTCTAAATTTGACTCTCAAGACTTCGATTCCAGAACCCGCAGGCATTCTGCATGGTTGCTACGGCAGCATCCGAATCAACAGATTTGTCCTGTGATGACAGATGATGTCACATCAAGGATACGAATCCTATATGATGATATCTAACTATTAAAAGGGTACAGATCAGAAGACTAGTTTGTTCATACCATTATCAGAATGGTGAACTATTATTGCAAACTGGATTGTAGTATCTTAAAGGATGCTAAGAGTGATGCCTCACCAGGCAGTATCAGATCAGCTGTAGCCTCAAGAAGTTGGCTAGGGTATTGTCTGATTACCTGTCCAGAAAATATTAGAATGTCTGAAATGCATTCAGGCAATTAAGGAGTATTATTTAATGGTCATCCAATGAATAGTGTACTTAGTACCAATTCAAACAGTATTTATTTACTGTGCCAGCTATTCTAATATGCAAATAAGTTGTTATTTTTCTTATTAATTATAACAAACTTGCTTCTTTGCAGGGCACTTAGCCTTGTTGAGACATTTGATCTCATTTCATTTAGAAACTGTTAGTAGTTTCACCTACAGCATTTACTGTAAGTATGTTGATTTTATTTAAATATACATATATGTATATGAATACAAAATATGTAGTTCATATAGACCAAGGTATGTGGATGTATCAGAAGAAATAAATTAAGTTGTCATTTGTTTTTAATTTTGAATAAACAAATTGTTCTAAATACTTTTATAAACATATTCATCATAGCGTTTGTGTTTCCCACCAGCAGATACCAAACAGGTCTTCATACCAACGCTGTGTGTTTTAGAAGACACATAATATGACTGTTTTGCACTCCAACAAAACAGGTATTATGTGTTGAATAAAACACACAGCGTTGCAGCAATGCTCTTGCTGGTGATCTGAAGACTACTATGAGATGTCATTAGTGACAGGCACCCTCGTTGGGTGCACACTGGTAGGAAACATAGACAATTTGGTAAGTTTCAGCCATAGACGACTGGTTTAAAGGCATGTTCACATCAGCTTTCTTCATACCAACGCTGTGTGTTTTATTCAACACATAATACCTGTTTTGTTGGAGTGCAAAACAGTCATATTATAACGATTTCAATGTTTCAATCCCTATGAAAATACGTTTCAATTAACGCATCAAGCATTACTGATAAAAAATATTTCATGTATTAGATTTCTTTAGTTATGCACATTATAATGTTATTTATGGTTTCAAATACAAATTAAAGTAAATCTCTGTTATCATGCGTTATAAACAAAGTGAAAACACTTTTTATTTTGATGATTATTTATCATTTTGTCATAGAAATTGCGTAAAAAGGATTCGTTGACAAGTGTCACTGATGTGTCAGCGTACCCATCCTATCTGAAAAAGACTATAGTGGAACAGCCGTTGTGGCCGAAATTCGGTCAAGAGCCAAGAGGGCATTATTCTCAATCGGAAATCTTGATCACGACCACTGCCCGTGACTGCTTGCGAAACGCGCTGCAGTTAAAAGATAACAAAAGATTGAGGTTTAATTTATTTTAAGAAAGAAGTATTTAACTTAGTGAAGTTTTTGCGAGTAGCTCGGTAGATTACCTCGTTCGTGGGTTTCACTGGAAACTAATTAAAACGTCGTTATGGTTAACAAAAATTTGATATACCTACATTATACTAAGTAGACACAATGGGGATGTTTCCAGGGTCAAAATAATTACATTATAATATTTAGTCCGTGTTTTAGATTATAAAAATATTATATAAATATTGGACACGTATTTTTCCTTTTTTCATTTAAACAAAAAATCACAAAGTTACGAGGCATCGAAATTTAGAAGTGGGGGTCTTTGACGTCACTCAGTGGCGAAAAATCTCTATGACAATTAGTAGTAGGATCATTTGTAGTATGGTTGTACGAGTAGTAGTATGGTTAGACAACGGTTTTGGAACACATAAAAAACGGTTTTTAATAACATTTCTTTATTACTCAATACAAAAAAATGTAAAAAAAATCATAATTATATCAGGTAGGTATATGAAATGTAATACGTAATTAAATGATATCTTTTACATTAAATTAATGTAATAACTGTCAATCTTTTCCGTTATACGACGAGTCTTTTAATTCAAACAAAACTGTACACATTAAAAAATAATCTTAATTAATTACCCATACAAAAGTTTCGCAGACAACGTTGCCAGAATGTGACCTGTGTGCCTAGCACGAACATTTTCGAAAAAGTATGCGTAACGTTACCGTAAACATTTGTATGAAACTTGGTACAGCGCCCCTATCGTGCGTAAGAGGTACTACGTTTACGTACGTTAACGTAGTGAAAATTATCGCCCCGTTTACGGTTACGTTACGCATACTTTTTCGAAAGTGTTCGTGCTAGGCACACTGAATGTTGTTTGACCTTCTCATGTTACTTTTACGCTACACGGTTCAAAATGTTACTTTTTGAACTGAACGAAAAATATTGTCTGCTCATCAGAGCATCATCATAAGTTACCAAACTTGTGCCGGTATGACGGAACATCAGTAGGTACAAGATGTTGATATAAAGAGAGGACTCGTGCCTCATCTTCGACTATGGCCGCTAAAAATTATAAGTTCTTATTACAACTGGTAACTTACACTCAAAACCATTACAAACAAACAACCATACAACTGTATATTAAAAAAAAACAGGTTCATGTTATTTTTTGTTCCAAAAAATTACTTTTTGAGCAGTCTCATGGTACTTCTGGGGCCCTACTACAAAAAAGCAAAAACGATCCTTCGTTGAACGGATCGCGTATTTTTGCCCCATAAATCCCTCTCATTTGTCCCTCCCGTGTTCGAAGATACGAACTAAAATTCGTCAACGTCGATTTTCAACAATTTAATTGATATATTAGAACACGGGAGGGACAAATGAGAGGGATTTATGGGGCAAAAATACGCGATCCGTTCAACGAACGATCGTTTTCGTTTTTTGTAGTAGGGACCCTGGTCTTCCGCCACCGGCAACACTCTTCGCAGACCACTACACCTTAAGACATCTTCTTCCTATCCTTGGCGAGCGTAAACTCTCTCTTCGCAGCCATCCTCAGCTGAGCCACGAACATTTCCAACTGGGTCGATTCCCTGAAATTCGCTTTGTACTTCTTACAAAGCTCCAGAAACTTGGGGTACAAGTATTTCAGGTAAGCGTGGTCCACTGTTGGGAACAGATGGTGGAGGGTGTGGTCTCCGAAGAAGGTCATGACTCTGTAGAAGCTGTTGTTGATGTCGCGGCGGTCCATCAGGGTTTCCACTTCGTGGATGCCCCAGTCTCGAGTCTCGTAGCTGGAAAAGAAGGTTCTGGTAAGGAGCTGATGGTAGAGAAGTAATAGAATAGGGACCCAAAAGAAATTCTGTCTGCTGATGGTTATATCTGTCGTAGAACAGACAATAGGATAGACTCGGCAACGCTCCAGTGACTCCCTTGGTGTTGCGGTGTCTATGGGCTGGAGTGATCACTTACCATAAGGTGACCTTCAACCTCTCTCATAAAAATAATTAGATGACTAATTGTGACATCTAGGGGACTTTTCATACAAGCAAAGTCATTTTCCAACAATATCAACCCAAAACGAAAATTTGTCGTCATGCCTATTGAGGAAAGAGACGAGTCTTTGAGTAGACAGTCGCTTGGTGTAGGGCCCCCGCGTCCCGTTGGGCTGATGGTGTTAGAAACACTGCTGGTATCTACTGGATGGGGAAAGTCCTGAATAGAGAAATGTACTGCTAATTAAAAGAGACCTACGTTCTGTCCGTGTGGTTTCCAGATCTAGAATAGGACCACATCCTGTGGGTGTCGTAAAAGACGACTAAGGGAATATCCGGGGACGGGCTGCAGCGTTTACATGAGTACAAATAAAACCTATACGTACAGTCACCTACCCGCTTGCCAAGCGTGGTGATTAAGGCAAATCCCCCCAAATGGGATGCCTATGTCTGGTAGTAGACGTTTGCAGAATGATTATGATGATGATGATACTACTCACGTGACTTCATCGCCTTCCTTGAAGATTTCGGGATGGTGATGAGCGGCATTGGATCCAACGGTGTAGAAGATCAAGCTGCCAGTGCAGTTGATCCAGAGCCAGTTGGTGATGACGTGGGCGAGGGGGGCGCCGGAGACCAGCCACATCCAGAGGGGGAGGATGAAGCAGATGCCTTCGTGCCACTTGTAGTGTTTCTTGAAGAAGTCCTTGCGGATGAAGTTGAGGAAGAAGCTGGAATGGCAAAATTTGGATTTTTATTGAGGAAATAGAACCGTGGAATATGTCGACTTCATTCCGAATGCCGTTGCAGCTTGATGTCGTTCGATAAAGCTGACCCAAGGTGGTTTTACATGAGGGTACTGAAAATGTATTCATTCCTGTTATGTAGTCGACTACTTGGACGTGGGACTGAGAATGACAACCTTCCCAAAAATTCTGACGAATCCAGAAGTCAGTGCACCAACTTGCAAGCGAAAACGATGTCAGTAATTTTTCGTCGAATCTCGAACTCCATCCCGTTCTTCCACCATCTAGCAAAATATACTCTGGACCAAAATTTGATCGGCAACCCATATGCATTATATTTATTGACATATTTAATTACATATGAAATAAGTTTCATCCAATAAACGTCTCGGTGAAGGTCGCTTTATGACGGGATCTTAGACCAATATCACTGGGGTGGCAAAGAAGCCTTACTCAGGTCTACTGTTAAAAGCTGAACGCCTATGTCCAGCTAAGGACTGCGATAGACTGATGATGATGACTCACCGTTTAAGGAAGTTGATGATGAAACCGAACGGGAACATCGCGCACTGGATGAAGAAAGCGAAGTTGGCGTAGAACGGCTTGTCCGGCGCCGGGTTCCAGTAGACGAAAGGTTCGAACCCACTGACTTCGATGTCGTTCGCCAGGTTGGGGTACATGTGGTGGGAGAGAGCGTGGGTCACTCTGAAGTCCCTGGAAAGAGGAGAAACAAGTCTTATACAGAGATTTTTAAAGTATATTTTTGTTTGGATCCTGTTCCAAATTATCCGTCAAGTTAAACGGAAAAGAACGTGGCTCACTCTGATGTCTCTGGAAAGTGGAAAAAGAGGTCTTATGGGAAAGATTCTTAAAGTAAATTTTTGTTTGTATCGAGCTCCTTAAGGATTCAGTCATTCTTCAGGTTTGGAAATATGTTGAGAAACCTTTTCCACAATTCCACCACCAACAACGCACAGAGCGTGGCTTGCTTTGAAGGTCGTGGAATGTGGAAAAGGAGGTCTTATAGGAAGACTAACTGCGCCCCGCGGTGTTACCCGCGTTATAGTTCACCCGCAATATTTCCCGTTTCCGTGCGAATGTTGGGAATTCCTTTCTTAGTGCACCTCTACGGTACCTAAGCTACGTCCCTTCGAAATTTCAAGTGCCTACTCTTAGCCGTTTAGGTTGTGCGTTGATATGTCAGTCAGTCAGTCAGTTTCTCCTTTTACATATCTCGTAGATTCTTAAAGTATGTTTTTGTTTGGATCAAGTTCCTTATAATCATTTGTCAGATTGGGACACATGTTTTGAGAGATCACTCTAAAATTCCTGGAATGTGAAAAGAGGTTTTATAGGACTATTTTTAAAATCAAACTTTAAGTATTTTTGTTTGGCTCAACAAAAAGCTTCTAGCTTCTTTAATTCTAGATCAGAATCCATTACTCTTGCAAGTGTTCCATCTATAGCGTCCATATAACCTTCCCACCACAACCTTGTACTGTTGAAACAGTGCGTAAAAGTGCATTTGTGCAAGCACTGTGTAACCAGAACCGCGTTGATCGTATGCGGATTTTATGGTCTGCTTAACATCTGACAGGATGCAGACGATTTGCTACTGTAAAGTAACTGTACATACTGTCCTCTATTTGGCCTCCCTATATTTATTTATTCGAAAATCAACAACGTTTATAATATGACGATCATATAGTGTTACACAATATTAAGGCCAATAACAGATTTTCCTCAACTGAACAAATAGTTCAGACCATCCCATCTCATCTCGTGGTAGTCGTAGAAGACGACCAAGGGAATACCAGGAAACGGGCTGCAGCGTTTATCTGGGTACAGATAAAACGTACTGCGGTCACCAACCCACCTGCCAAGCGTGGTGACTAAAGCAAATCCTCCAATGTCAATTGTCATTGTTAGGAGGCCTTTGTCCGGCATGGGATGTAAGGTAGGGCATAGCGAATCTTCGCTCTTATTGAGCTGCCCGTCCGGGGAAGGACCTCCACCCTATAGAATACCGCAGCCAAATGACCTCCGGGTCGTGTTTCTGCTGGTGAGTAGGGTCTTCGGAGCTCGTGAGGGGTTAGGGTTGGGCCGGCACGGCAGTGGCAACTGACAGGTATCTAACCAGTTACTTGCCAGTTGACACAGCGACTTGGGCTTCTCCTTGGCTTTCCATCAGGCGTAGGGAAGCCATTATGTCGGGCTACTATAAAAAAAAACAAAGAAACTCTTAAAAGAACTTACCTATAAGACCAGCCGCTCAGGTTGAAGACGTACATCCTCCAATTGCTCCTCCTGTGTATGTAGTTGTGTGACGCGACCACAGCCGATGCCAGCGCGTACGCCGCTAGTATGTACGCCGCGTACACCACGTACGCGTTCTGGGCCCAGCATGTGAGCGCTGACGTCACAAACAGGGTGATCACGAGGCCGTCTATGATGTGCTTTGAGCGTTTGGTCTCGCTTTCCGGTAATTTCTTAAGCTCCTCCCTGAGAAAGAATGGGAAGAAGAGTTTATTTTTCGTTTTATTGTATGGCCGTTGACTGTCGCTACTGTTAACCCAAGAATGTCATTCTCAGCCCTAGGCTGCCCCAAGTGGGGGGGCCGGCCGAGTCTGCGCAAGCGGACTGCGCTGGTGGTGGCGTGGTGTAATGGTTTATACCAAGATCCCGCGTCACCATCACCCAAGGCGCTTTGGCGGTGCAAACCCGGGTTTTTTAGTGGGTATTCTCCGTCTCGCTTCCATCTAGAGGCGGAGTGAGTCCCACTTAACCTGCTGCGTCCCCGCGTAAATGGCATCTTTCCCCGGTGCAACAAAAAAAAAAGAATGTCATTCTCTCGCCTCCTGGGGGCAACGCAACACTCAAGCCATTGACCTCAACTTGGAAGAGTGGACTGCGCTCTCACGGGGTGGTGACGTACCGGCTGACCCAAGTCCTTACAAAGCATGGGTGCTTCGGCCGGTATCTATAGTACGGAGGATCGGGATCTCCCGATCCTCTCGATGGGGCGTGGCGGTGTGGCTACACCGGTGCACGAGGTCCGCCCGGAGAGCATACCATTGCTCCTCGAAATTTGGAGGAATACCCCGGACCAGAAGTGCCTGTTATCTGCGGCTGGCTAAGGCAGGCAAGGATGGCGCCGTACGCTTCGGCGCTACCCGAGACTTTGCAAGTTGCTACCCAATGGCGACACAGGGGGGTTTAGTGGGTCCCACGCGAGGCCACACAGCTCCATGTAGTCAAAGTTTATACTATGGGTTCTAGACAACCGATAAACTTACACAAACATACCTATACATTTTTTTTGGTATATTCATATCAGAAGTCTGAAAGTAGGACTCAGTGACAAAAAAGTTAAGGAGTAGCAGGTTAGCTTGGTTTGGGCACATTATGAGTAGGGATGGAAAGCATGTATCGAGACGAGTATTGAGTATGAGTGTGTAGGGATATAGAGGAAGGGAAGATCAAAAAAGGAATGGATGGACTGTGCGAGAAATGATAAGGGCAGGAGAATGATGATATACATTTCTGCCTGCCTATGTCTTATCCTATCACCTAATGCCTTTGTATACGACGCCTCACCTGACTGTGGCTCTCAACGTTTTGTAGAATCCGCCTTCGTGGAATGTGAGCGGTGAGTTTCTGGGCGTAGTGGCGTCTTTCACGTAATATTTGTCCAGCATCTTCTCCACAGCCGGGTTTAGGTGGTGACTCTCGAATGCCTCTGTAATGTCTGTACCCTGAGGGACAAAGAAAAGAAAGTGTTATATAAGTATGTTGAGAGTGCTTGCGCCTTGCGTAGATCCTCGCTCTGGTGACGCTGCTGCGTCATCGGCCTGTGGTAGCTACGCCTTCAATCGTGATTATTGTCTTTGAGATGTTGTGTTTTAAATTAACTTGTCGCACACTACCTTAAAACTAGTTTCTGCTTAGCCCAATAGTTGACTGGTAGAGAATGCCTATGTGGCATTAAGTCCGTCTTTTGTACACTACTTTACTGTGCAATAAAGATTAAATAAATAAATAAATATTTATTTATTTAATCTTTATTGCACAGTATTTATAGAATCATGGTTAAAAACTCAGAACTACTCTCAGACGGAAAACCTTTTATCAACATTTTCCTCCTTACACTCCTGACACACACTACACTCAAACACACACACACTCATTACACATGCACTTACACATATACATGCACACTCACTCACATACACCTTGTATTATTATTGTAATTTACCAAATACCTTTTGTATCAAATATTATTATCTTTACTGGCTTGAACCGCCCACCCTTAACTCATGTACTTGTATAACAGCAAATTTGTAAAATTGAATTTGGCCACTGCGTTACAAGCTTGGCTTAGTGCAGAGACCGTTACAAACTACACAATGTTAACTGTTTTTGGAAATAAAGATAATTTATTATTATTATTATTATTAAATACCTTAGTCAGCTCGAACCACTCCGCGCCGCCTGGATGGGTGTCCGCGAAGCTGCTTATATCGTATATCTTGTTGTGCACCCTCCACAGACCCTCTGCGCCGTCGTCCAGCGCCTTACCCTCGAGCCACTGCACCGGGTCCCGCAGACCCACGTCCCTCAGCGATGGGTACTTCAGCTGAGGGAAGCTGATGTGGGTCTTTTTCTCCTTGTAGCGCTTGAACGCCACTTCGGCGTAGTTCTCTGTGGTACCTTCCGTGTTGGGCGCCATTTTGAGTGGTCAACCTGGAAATAGTCAATCGTCAATGCATATGTTGCAGCAGAACAGGGTTACCAGGCCATAAAATGCAAAGGTCGGACATTTTGCCCTAAAAGCCGGACATTTTTTTTTATTGCCAAACATAATGTTTTTACAGCTGTACTGTTGAGAAAAGTAGATATTTATACGTGATGTAAAGTGAGAATGAGATCGAAGGTGGAGTGTGTGAGACGCGCCGCGCGCGCCAACAGTTGTCCGTTCGGACGCTCGTCCGCCCATCGGCGTCGTACGAATCGCCACTCTGACAAAAGCCGGACAGGCCTAACACGTTCATATTTGGCCGGACGCGACCGCAAAAATCCAAACATGTCTGGCTAAAGCCGGACACCTGGCAAGCCTAAGCAGAAGTAATAAACTCGGATCATCATCATCATCAGCTTATTGCAGTCCACTGCTGGACCACGGGATAGACCTCTCCAGTTGTTCACCACTTAGGGCAAATATCTGGAGGATGTACGAGTATATACTATGTCACCGGAAAATAGCAAGAATCGTAAGTTGATCAATTTCCTAGGTAGTTGATTAACTTTCGGAAAATAACAAACGGTAGTTGAAATGTATTATTTTACGCAATATATTTCAGTAAATTCATCTCGGTGGCGCCGCAGTCTTGTTCGCTTAACAATGATCGCAACGTTGTGCAACCATTGGCGCGGTCAATCCGATGATGGGTGGCCAAAATTTGACACCGATTTCCTCCGTGCTTCGGAAGGCACGTTAAGCTGTTGGTCCCGGGTACTATCTTTACCAACTATCTGAGTTTACATCATATCAGAGATGATGATAACTCTGACTCTCTAGGCTAGGATGATGATGATGATTTCAGTAAATTCATCAACGTACGGTATCTGGCAGGAATTTAATAATTTACGATTTTGATTTTGATTTTTCGATGAGGATGGAACATGTGGTTAATAATTTTAAAGATTAGTGTTAACTATGTGTAGATAAAATCCTTGAACATAGTCGCAGGCACCAGCTATTTACAAATATCAGTAACTCTTTCACCTTTGTTATCTTCATCCCGAAGAAAATAATCTTAATTCATTTGCTCGCTTATACGTACTTATATATTTTTAAAGTATTAAATAATAACGAAAGACCCTCGGATCGGCTACATTATTGGCGTTTTAGTAAGGATATAATCTTCAAGCACGACCTCCCAGCTGCGGTGTTCCCTGATCGCTACGACATGTCCTTCTTTAAGCGTGGTTTAAAGAGAGCTCTTTCCTCACGGTAGGCAGCGGCATGGCTGTGCCCAGCATTGCTGGTGTTCATGGGCGGCGGTTACTGTTTAACATCAGACAGGCCGCCTGCTCGTCTGCCACTAATGGCAATAATAAAAAAAAAGCAGGCAACCGACTGGTGGCGGTATAACCATCACCGTTGAAGGCGTAGCTAAATACCACAGGCCGATGACGGGCAGCAGCGTCACCGGAGCGAGGAGCTACGCGCTGCGATACACAACGCGCTGCCAGCGTGGCGATTATGACTAAATCCTCCAGATTTTTGCCCGGAATATCTGGAGAGGCAGTCCAGCAGTGGACTGCGATTGGCTGATTATAGGGAAACGCTTTACATAAATAACTAAACTATTAACGCACCTTGTTTCGCTTACAATTCGTCTCCTCCTACCAGCGTCAATTTATCTCGAAGACTGCCAGTTCTGCCCTCGAATGTTATTTATATGAACGTCTGTTATTCCCAACCCGATAACAGTACGTTATATTGTTTATTATTGTAGCAGATGAAATCTTTAAATATTACGTAAGGTCTAGATAATACATTTATATGTACTGACAGGCACACATAGGTTTACCCCTTTCTGTCAAACCCCAATATTTTTTTTATAGTAGCTCGACATAATGGCTTTTATGCCTGATGGAAAGCGAAAGAAAAGCCCAAATCGCTGTGACAGCGGGCAAGTAACTGGTCAGTTACCTGTCAGACTTGCACCGCCATACCGGCTTAACCCTAACCCCCCACGAGCTCCGGAAAACCCTACTCACTCACCGGCAAAAACACGACCCAGAGGCCATTTGGCTGCGGTATTCTATAGGATGGAGGTCCTTCCCCGGACGGGCGGCTCAATAGGGATGTTTCCAGGGTCAAAATACTTACATTATATTTAGTCCGTCTTTCGATTAAAATAAATTGGACACGTATTTTTCCTTTTTTCATTTACTACGAAAAATAACAAAGATACAAAGCATCAAATTTTAGGAGTGGGGGTGTTTGATGTCACGCCGTGCGACAAAATGCTGCATGGCGTGACGTCACGCGAAACTTTAACGGGCTATATCTTTGTAATTATTGGTCTAATTTACAAATGAAAAAATACGTATTCTTTATTTTTGAATAATCTAGAAGACGGACTAATTAATTCTTTTATGGAAACAAGCCTATTCCAGCGAAGATTCGCTATGCCATCTAGTGGATTTTTCCTTCAGAAAATTTCATTGCTCCATATTTATTGGGTTATATTTATAAGCTTCGAGCTTTCGACCGCATATAATGTATAGAGTAAATCCATCGCACTGTTTTGTTTTTGGATAACATGATCTGTGGTCGTATGTACAGTTAATATCATATACGGTAATCAGGTACATTAAAAAATTAACCTTACAACATCAAATCTACACTAATATTATAAAGAGAAAGATTTGTATTTTTGTGTGTGTTTTATTCTACACTAATATTATAAAGAGGAAACTTTGTTTGTTGGTTGTAATGAATAGGCTCAAAAACTACTGGACCGTTTTTAAAAATTCTTTCACCATTCGAAAGCTACATTATCCACGAGTAACATAGGCACAATTTTATTTTGGAAAAAAAAACTTTACGCGGACGAAGTCGCGGGCGGAAAGCTAGTAAGGAATAAATTCAAATAATACTGTGCCGATTTCAAAAATTCTTTCACCATTGGAAAGCTATATTCACCTTTAGTAACATAGGCTATATTTATTGTTAGAAAGATTAGGACGCCAATAATGTAACCCAATGATATATTTACCTGAATACCAGGGGCCTTACTACAAAAAAACGAAAACGATCGTTCGTTGCACGGATCGCGTATTTTTGCCCATAAATCCCTCTCATTTGTCCCTCCCGTGTTCTAATATATCAATTAAAATTGTTGAAAATCGACGTTGACGAATTTTAGTTCGTATATTCGAACACGGGAGGGACAAATGAGAGGGATTTATGGGGCAAAAATACGCGATCCGTTCAACGAACGATCGTTTTCGTTTTTTGTAGTAGGGCCCTGGAGCGAAGCGAGCATGATCCTGTACAATGCATCATCTTTTACTCTTGCTGTCGTAATACCTCCTGTACGGAAAGCAGTGTTCTACCGAGAAGAAACCGGCAACATTTATACATTTAACTACGTCACAATTGACAATCTCGCAGATGGATTACAATCTAACGGTATTTACAATTCTACGGTGACATTTTTTTTTTTATAGTGCAAGTGCAGTGACAACGGGCAAGTAACTGGTCAGTTGCCACCGTCATGCCGGCCCAACCTAATCCCCCACGAGCTCCGGAAACCCTACTCACCGGCAGGAACACGACCCAGAGGTCATTTGACTGCGGTATTTTATAGGGTGGGGTCCTCCCCCGGACGGGCGGCGCAATTCGAGCGAAGATTCGCTATGCCCTACCTCTCTTAGATATGATACAAGTTTATTGTATTTCTATTATTAACGGAGAGTAATAGGTGCAGCGCAGACGGCACACTTTTTGTGCGATAGAGTCTGCGTCTGAGACATTAAAAAGAGCGTCTAGGTCTGCCGACAGAATGATCGAAGATGTGCGTCGTGTGCGTTGATACTGTGAAATATCCGCGACAGATTTTTACGCGTCATGTGCGTTACTGCCTATAATTGCAAAAAAGTGCGTCACGGATAGTCTGTCGTCTGCGCTGCCTCTTATACTTACAAAAATTCAGTCGCATTGAGAACCTATTCATTTTATGGGAGTCGGTTAAATAGCACCAAGTACCCTATATACCTGATATCAGGAAATGGGCAGTAACGTACCTGGGTACAAATAAAACCTTCTGCGGTCACCAACCCGCCTGCCAAGCGTGCTGACTATGGCAAACCCCCCAAATGACATTTTTCATTTCATTGGGGGAGGCCTATGTCAGCTGTGGACGTTCACAGGCTGGTGATGAGGATGATGACAAGAAAAAAATTAGCAACCCATTCTAGAAATAGTAACTTTCTAGGACTCGTCATTCTCCTGCCCTTAAGTGGGTCGGCACATGTTTTCTCCTTCCACTCTCCTCCATCAGCCGTCATCTCCACACTCACGCTTTGACACGCATATCATTTCTCACACAGTCCATCCACTCCCTTTTCGGTCTTCCTCTCCTCTATATCCTTCCACATTCATACTCAATACTCGTCTCGTTACACGCCTTTCTTCCCTCCTCATAATGTGCCCAAACCATGCTAATCTGCTACTCCTTAACTTTTCTGTCACTGGCGCTACTTTTAGACTTCCTCTGATATAATAATAATAATAATAAAGCCCTTTTATTCCGAACCACAGTACAAATACAACAATACAATATAATATTTATTTATAGTATGTCACGCAGTTCGGCGTGCCTCTTGGCATAGGCCTCCTCCAGCTCCCTCCATTGGAGCTCGATCCTCCGCGACTCTAGTCCAAAATGGTCCCAGAGTTAGGCGGATATCGTCACTCCATCTACTCTTTGGACGCCCTTGTTTTCTGGTGTTCTCTCTAGGATACCAAAGAGTCACCTGTTGGCTCCACTTGTTTAACTTGCAGCGCAACATGTGTCCTGTCCAGCTCCATTTTAGGTGTTCTATGCGAGATATGATATCCGTAACTTTAGTCTTTCCTCTGATTTTCCTCATTTCTAATCCTATCACTAAGACTCGTCTCCTGGGCTCCTCTGATATATTCATTCCTAATCTTATCCATTCTAGTCACACCGCACATCCATCAACATTCTCATCTCTGCCACATGCAGTCTATTTTCATCCGTCTCTTTCATTGCCCAACATTCTGATCCATACATGGCGACAGGTCTTGTAGATTTTTCCCTTGAGTCTCAGGGGTCCTTGAGTAACATTCTAGGACTGCTAATTTTTTTTCTACTTTCAAAGGTTTTTCTTTCCAAATTGTACAGAACAGAAACTTTTTTAGACGGTTTTTTTTTCAATCATCATTAGCCATATTATTTAGTCAGACATTATCGTTTCATTACATTATCAAGTCAATTATATGAAGATAAAAGCTCTTTTACGATATACTATGTCTGCATAGTCTGATAGATAACGGAAGACTAAAATAAATTACACACAACATCACATACACTGCTCCGTTCCCGAAGTAAGTAACTTCTTAAGAGAGGTAGGGCATAGCGAATCTTCACTCGAATTTAGCTGCCCGTCCGGGAAGGACCACCACCCTATAGAATACCGCAGCCAAATGACCTCGGGTCGTGTTTCTGCTGGTAAGTAAGGTCTCCGGAGCTCGTGGGGGGTTAGGGTTGGGCCGGCATGGCAGCGGCAACTGTCAGGTACCAGTTACTTGCCAGTTGTCACAGCGACAAGCCCATTGTCTTTCGCTTTCCAGCAGGCGTAGGGAAGCCATTATGTCGAGCTACTATAAAAAAAAAAAACTTCCTGCGACAGTCTTTCCGAACAGCTACGACTTGGGAACCTTCAAGAAACGAGCGTATTCATATTTAAAAGGCCGGCAGCGACCCTAAACTCGGTTAGAGCTGCGGGTGTCCATGGGCGGTGTCGACTGTTCACCATCAGGCATCACACTTGCTCGTCTGCCGCCTCTCGCATAAAAATAAAAATAATTTAGTGGTTAACTAGTGGGTATCAGAACAACAAGGGTTCTACAACAAATACTAACACCCAGACACGGAACAAACACAGATGTTTATCACATGAATGTTTGTCCCTTGAAGGGATCAAACCCATCCACGACCCTTAGTTGAGGAGACAGGGATCAGGATCACTGCCAAAGTCATCGATGTAACTATTTATTAATCTGTGCCATCAAGCCAATAAAATACACTTGTTTGAACTCATTATCAGCCTATTGCAGTCCACTGCTGGACACAGGCCTCGCTAAATGTTTGCCAATCGGGCAAACACCTGGAGGTTATACCCATAATCGCCACGCGCTGGGCGCCTGCCCAGCAGGGTTGAGTATCGCAGGGCGTAGCTCCTCGCTCCGGTGACGCTGCTGCCCGTCATCGGCTGTGGTATTTAAGAGAGGTAGGGCATAGCGAATCTTCGCTCGTATTGAGCTGCCCGCCCTCCTTCCAAGAACCTCCACCCTATAGAATACCGCAGCCAAATGACCTTCGCGTCGTGTTTCTGCTGGTGAGTAGGGTCACCGGAGCTCGTGGGGGATTAGGGTTGGGCCGGCATGGCAGTGGCAACTGACAGGTAACTAACCAGTTACTTGCCAGTGGTCACAGCGACTTGGGCTTCTCTTTGGCTTTCCTTCAGGCGTAGGCAAGCTATTATGTCGAGCTACTATAAAAAAAAATACGCCTTCAATTGTGATGGTTATACCGCCACCAGTCGGTTGTCAGAGCCTCGTTGCTAAATAGCACAGGCCGATGATGGGCAGCAGCGTCACCGGAGCGAGCAGCTACGCCCTGCGATACCCAAACTGCCTTCCCAGCGTGGCGATTATAACCCAAGACATGCCACGCTGGGCCACACAGCGCCATCTAGCCTCAAACTAAGCCGAAGCTTGTACTATGGGTACTAGACAACTGATAAACTTACTTAGATACATTTTTTTTTGTAAATAAATACATATTATACATAGAAAACACACAGACCAATACAAACAGACATGTTCATGCACACAAATGTTTGTACTGTGCGGGGATCGAACCCACAACCCTTAGCTCAGAAGGCAGAGGTCACTACCAATTGAGCCACCGAGCCAGTCAATTTGGGATTATGGGTAAAGCCTTCTGATTTTTGCCCGGAATATCTGCAGGCAGTCCAGCATTGGACTGAGATTGGCTGATTATAAGAAAACTCTTTGCATAAATACATTATTATAAAATTTTAGTTACTGTACCAATACTGGTTTATATAATTGATGTTTGCTCGTGACGCGTTGTTGCACGCGACCCCGAGCCTCTTGACTGGTGTTGGCTGAAAACCAGCGGTTTGCTCACCGAGCGAACATCTCGCTGAGAGGTTGTCAGAGCCTCGTTGCTAATAGCACAGGCTGATGATGGGCAGCAGCGTCACCGGAGCGAGCAGCTACGCCCTGCGATACCCAAACCGCCTTCCCAGCGTGGCGATTATAACCCAAGGACTTAGTTTGAGGCTAGATGGCGCTGTGTGGCCCAGCGTGGCATACGCTGGGCCACACAGCGCCATCTAGCCCCAAACTAAGCCGAAGCTTGTACTATGGGTACTAGACAACTGATAAACTTACTTAGTTAGATAAAAATTTTTTTTGTAAATAAATACATCTATCTATCTATCTATATATATAAAGGAGAAACTGACTGACTGACTGACTGACTGACTGACTGACTGACTGACATATCAACGCACAGCCCAAACGGCTAAACGTAGGCACTTGAAATTTGGAAGGGACGTAGCTTAGGTACCGTAGGGGTGCACTAAGAAAGGAATTCCCGAAATTCCCACGGGAACGGGAATTAGCGGGAAAATCCTTTTGTATGAAAAATCTAAACCGCTTAAGTTAGACGCTTGAAATAGGTACCTTAGTAAATATAAAGTTTAGTTATGGCTGTATTTTGAGAAATTCCCACGGGAACGGGAGTTAGCGGAAAAAACTTTGTATGTATAAATTTAAACACGCGGACGAAGTCGCGGGCAAAAGCTAGTCTATATATATAAAAGGAGAAACTGACTGACTGACTGACATATCAACGCACAGCCCAAACGGCTAAACGTAGGCACTTGAAATTTGGAAGGGACGTAGCTTAGGTACCGTAGGGGTGCACTAAGAAAGGAATTCCCGAAATTCCCACGGGAACGGGAATTAGCGGAAATCCTTTTGTATGAAAAATCTAAACCGCTTAAGTTAGACGCTTGAAATTTGGCATGCAGGTACCTTAGTAAATATAAAGTTTAGTTATGGCTGTATTTTGAGAAATTCCCACGGGAACGGGAGTTAGCGGGAAAAAACTTTTGTATGTATAAATTAAACACGCGGACGAAGTCGCGGGCAAAAGCTAGTATTATACATAGAAAACACCCAGACCAATACAAACAGACATGTTCATGCACACAAATGTTTGTACTGTGCGGGGATCGAACCCGCAACCCTTGGCTCAGAATGCAGAGGTCACTACCAATTGAGCCACCGAGCCAGTCAATTTGGGATTATGGGTAAAGCTTCTGATTTTTGCCCGGAATATCTGCAGGCAGTCCAGCATTGGACTGAGATTGGCTGATTATAAGAAAACTCTTTGCATAAATACATTATTATAAAATTTTAGTTACTGTACCAATACTGGTTTATATAATTGATGTTTGCTCGTGACGCGTTGTTGCACGCGACCCCCGAGCCTCTTGACTGGTGTTGGCTGAAAACCAGCGGTTTGCTCACCGAGCGAACATCTCGCTGAGCCAACACCTTTATGCATTGCTGGAGCACACATGCCTAGGTCTCAGATCACTTTGCAGTTTCATTGTATTTTGTTTTTGTATGCAAATAAATTTTTTATCTATCTATCTAATAACTAAACTATTAACGCAGGAGCTAAGCACATTCAGGAGCTACGCCCTGCGATACCCAACCCGCCTGCCCAGCGTGCAAATATGGGTGAAGCCTCCATATGTTTACCCAAAGTGATGAACAACTGGAGAGGCCTATGTCCAGCAGTGGACTGCAATAGGCTGATGATGATGATGGTTCAATATTTTTATGTACGTGAGCGTAACGGACGGACGAAACTACTCTTAACTATTAGTAGTGTCAGATTAATTGCATAATAATGGTACAATGTTATTTGTTCGCTAATAACCCGATAACAGGGTCTTGGGTTATCTGAATGTTTGGCGTCAGTTCATTTGCACTTTGATCGAGTATTTTTATCATTTGGAGGATAAATAAAAAACTAATCAAGCAAAGGTTCCGTACCATCTAAATATAGGAGAAACTGACTGACATGTCATCATAAGCCTATTGCAGTCCACTGCTGGACATAGGCCTCTCCAGTTGTTCGCCACTTAGGGCAAACATCTGGAGGATATACCCATAATCGCCACGCGCTGGCAGGCGGGTTGGCGATCGCAGGGCGTAGCTTCTCGCACCGATGACGCTGCTGCCCGTCATCGGTCTGTGGTATTTAGCTAAGCCTTTAATTAATTGTGATGGTTATACCGCCACCAGTCGGTTGCCAGCGCCTCGTTTGTTATTCGGCAGGATGCACCACGGGCAGGTGAGGTTGGCTTGGAGCGAAAAGATGATAGGTCGCTCTCTTACATCCCCTAAGTAAAACTAGTATTACTAGAAACCTCAATATCATTTTAAAATAAAACCTATCCATAGATACCCCACATGTATGGGTTTGATGAAAAAAAAATTTGAGTTTCAGTTCTATGTATGGGGAACCCCAAAATTTTGGACTTTCTCTTCTGATTTTATTTTAAAATCTTAATGCGGTTTACAGAATACATCTACGCACCAAATTTCAATAATTTTAGCTCTTATAGTTTCGGAATAAACTGGCTGTGACATACGGACAGACAGACAGACATGACGAATCTATAAGGTTCCCGTTTTTTGCCATATTGGCTACGGAACCCTAAAAACAAAAGGAAAGTTTGGCGCAAATATACCGGACGGTAAATAATAAGTGATTAGAGACCTTTATCTTAATTGTCAAATGCTAGTTACCCCACAATAGAGCTGATTACCCTTGCGGGGTTAATTACCCCAGTTTCGTAACTACGGTTTCGAAAAAAAAAATTAAAATATCAGACAACATCACATACATTGCTCTAATCCGTAAGTAGCTTAAGCACTTGTGTTATGGGTATCAGAACAACGAAGGTACCACAAATAAATACTTAAATACAAATTATAAACACTCAGACACGGAACAAACACAAGTGTGAGAGGTAGGGCATAGCGGAATCTTCGCTCGAATTGAGCCGCCCGTCCGGGGAAGGACCTCCACCCTATAGAATACCGCAGTCAAAATGACCTCTGGGTCGTGTTTCTGCCGGTGAGTAGGGTTTCCGGAGCTCGTGGGGGGTTAGGGTTGGGCCGGCATGGCGGTGGCAACTGACAGGTAACTGACCAGTTACTTGCCCGTTGTCACAGCGACTTGGGCTTCTCTTTCGCTTTCCATCAGGTGTAGGGAAGCCATTATGTCGAGCCAGTAAAAAAAAAAAAAAAAAGTGTTTCACACGAATATTTGTCCCGGGTGGGAATCGAACCCACGACCCTTGGTTCAGAAGGCAGGGGTCACTACCAATTGAGCCACCGAGCCAGTTAAAAGGGCTTTGATTTCTTTGCTAGTTCAACAGTCTTATACACACCCCTCACGGAGTGTGACGTACCGCTGACCCAGGTCCTCACAAGACAAAGATTTGTCGACCGGTACCTATGAAAAGGTCACGCGAGAGGCCCGATCCTCTGCCGTCCCTGGCGACAGTGGCTCGGAGGACACGGCAGAGCATACGCTTCGGCATGCCCTGCCTGGGCCCAATGAGCGCTCCGTCCTCGTCACTGTCGCACAGGACCTCGATCCGCCGCAACTCTTGCGGCAGATGACGGCGTCAAAGGAGACCTGGCGAGCCTTCTCGCATTCTGCGAGACGTGATCTCACAGAAGGAGGCGGCGGAAAGAGAGCGCGATGCCGCGGTAGACGCGCCCGCTCTACGCCGCCCCCGGCCCGGGCGTCGCCGGAGGGCATACAACGCATCGTATTATGCCCTCTGAGCCTCTCCTTCGTGCCCCGAGTGGTGAGTGCGGGGGCGCGATCCACTCATAGGGGCGTAACGGTGTGATGTTTGCAGCCACACCTTTGCGTGAGGTCCGCTCGAGAAGCAATCTATCGCTCCCGGAAACTGAGTTTAGGGGTTTAGGTAAAAAAAATATCTAAGTAAGTTTATCAGTTGTTTAATACCCATAGTACAAGCTTCGGCTTAGTTTGGGGCTAGATAGTGGGTGCCAGACGAGCAAGCGGCCCATCTGATGCTAAACGGTTTCCGCCGCTCATAGATCTGCAATGCCTAGGGTACAGCTTAGCCGCTGCCTACCGTGAGGACAGAGTTCTCTTTAGACCACGTTCGAAGAAGGACAAGTCGTAGCGATCGGGAAACACCGCGGCTGGGAGCTCATTCCACGCTTACACGTACGCGGAAAGAACGAAAGTTTGAAACGGACAGTTCTTGATGGGAAAGTTTCCAAATGGTGTGGCTCAGCAAGGCATGTCTTGGGTATATATAAAAAAACGAGTAAAAAAACACATATCATGAGCAGATTACAGACAGAAGCAACGAGGCATATTATTGTTTTTACATTGCAGATATAACCAGATATATCTAATATGTATTACGCCTTTGTGGTCTTAAGGCGTCAGATGACACGCTGAATTTCGTGTTGCGATGTAAAAATGCCTAATATTATAAATACAGATGATTTGTTTATATGTCACCGGAAAATAGCAAGAATCGTAAGTTGATCAATTTCCTAAGTAGTTGATTAACTTCCGGAAAATAATAAACGGCCGTTGAAATGTATTATTTAACGTATGTATTTTAGTAAATTGATCATTTTACGGGATCTTGCCGTAAAATCATCCGACGAAGGTGAGGTGAACGTTGATTGGTTCAATGGCTCACGTGGCGTTATCCCGGCAACCAATCAGGGAACAGTGTATTAAGTTACGGGTAATAGTGCACCGTTAAATAGTACATTGAGCTACGATCGGCCCATTTGAGGACGATTTTACTTGTGTCAAAATCGTAAATTATTAAATGACTGTCAGGGTACCGTAAATTAATCAACTAACTGGAATCCATTGCGTTAAATAATACATTTCAAATACCGTTTGTTATATTCCGAAAGTTAATCAACTACCTACCTAGGAAATTGATCAACTTACGATTCTTGCTATTTTCCGGTGACATATCTAATATGTATTGACACCTTTGTGGTCTTAAGGCGTCAGATGACACGCTGAATTTCGTGTTGCGATGTAAAAATGCCTAATATTATAAATACCGATATTTTGTTTATACATTCTTGAGATTAAGAGTTATCAAGGGTTAGGTGTGAAAAATAAATGGAATATTTTGAACCGCTCGTAGGTTTCATGACTTGAAATTTACATCTATACAAAATTACAAACAAATATTGTAGTAATAATAATTTGACCTAATTTCTGACACAGCGACCTGACTCCATAGAGTATTGATAAAGTAAGATGTAAGGGAGCGGACCTATCGTCTTTTCGCTCCAAGCCACCCTCACCTGCCCGTGGTGCATCCTGCCGAACAACAAACGAGGCTCTGGCGAACCGACTGGTGGCGGTAAAACCATCACGATAGAAGGCGTAGCTAAATACCACAGGCCGATGACGGGCAGCAGCGTCACCGGAGCGAGAAGCTACGCCCTGCGATCGCCAACCCGCCTGCCCAGCGTGGCGATTATGGGTATGTCCTCCAAAAGTCTGCCCTAGATGGCGAACAACTGGAGAGGCCTATGTCCAGCAGTGGACTGCGATAGGCTGCTGATGATGATGATAAACATACCACAAGGCAAGTTACATAAAAGCTTTTAATAATGACAGTTTCCTTTCATATGTGCCAAGGGTCGTGGGTTCGATTCCCGCATAGTACAAACAATTGTGTTCATGAACATGTCTGTTTGTGTTGGTCTGGGTGTTTTCTATGTATAATATGTATTTATTTACAAAAAAAATGTATCTATGTAAGTAAGTTTATCAGTTGTCTAGTACCAATAGTACAAGCTTCAGCTTAGTTGGGGCTGGATGGCGATGTGTGGACCAGCGTGCATGTCTTGGGTTATTTATTTATTATTATTATATTTCTCACACATACAATACACATCTCTTCTACTTCAGTTCTCTTTCTTTTGATTCGGAAGCTGGTATTGCACTATTCGATTCTTTACAAGTATATATTATATGTATATATATATATATATATTATATATTTAATTGTGTATTATTTATGCATGTATTGTTATGTATATCCCATGTCAGATGGTAGTTCATTATGTATATTACTTATGTATGTATTATTATTTATATAATTATATTTATTGGCTAGCATCAATTCCGATTTAGTTGATAGCTCACCTCACCCTTTATTTTTCATTTGTCCTCTACCCTAAGGTTGTCTGGAAGAGATCGCTTATAGCGATAAGGCCGCCTAAATTGTGCAACAAGTGTTTATAATGCCTAGATTTAAGTCAAATGTATGGTGCGCAATAAAGTATATCTATCTATCTATACAATAGCGGTAAATGAAAATAGTATTAATATAATTTCAGACATGTATTTCTATTATAATACATAAGTCTTAAGATAACAAGTTAATACATTTGTTGACACATAGGAAACATTCAGGAAAGGCCTATTGAAAACGGATTAAGATAGTATTTTGTACCGTCTTATCTTGTCTTATCTTTTTCATTGGGATTAACGATTTCTAAGTCTATTTAGATATTCCGTTTTTATGTAAACCGAATATCCTATTCTAATATTATAAATGTTCCTTTGTCATGCAAAACTTATTAGACACCACCGCACCGCTAACCGCACCGAAGCTACGCCCTGCGATCGCCAACCCGCTGCGCAGCGTGGCGATTATGGGTATATCCTCCAGGTGTTTGCCCTAAGTGGCGAACAAGTGGAGAGGCCTATGTCCAGCAGTGGACTACAGTCCACATCTATAGGCTGATCCTATTTGTAAATCCGGAAAAAACACAAGACTATTTTATTAATACAAATGCTTAAACTACATCCCATTTTATAATCGGTTCAATGTATGTGATATCTTCTGTTATTTATTTCTTATCTTATCATATGAATCATGTGTCTTGTAAGGCGATTTGATTGATAATATTGCATTGATATATTTTATTTCTATCAAATTTATTACGACAAAATGCAATAATAAAACTTTGTTCGATTCTCACTCGGGTCATTTTAGGAAACGATTATCTATACTTCCTATAATAAATCTGTGTAATGTGAGAGGTTGATCTCTAGCGAATCTTCGCTCGAATTGAGCCGCCCGTCCGGGGAAGGACCTCCACCCTACAGAATATCGCAGCGAAATGACCTCCGGGTCGTGTTTCTGCCGGTGAATAGGGTTTTCGGAGCTTGTAGGGGGTTAGGGTTGAGCCGGAATGGCGGTGGCAACTGACAGGTAACTGACCAGTTACTTGCCCGTTGTCACAACGTCTTGGGATTCTCTTTCGCTATCCATCAGGCGTAGGCAAGCCATTATGTCGAGCTACTATAAAAAATGTGCGTTACCGCCAGCTAGTACAAATGTCCAGTAGATACAGTGTTGGCTTACTGGCTCACCGGTCACAGTCGGACGCACCGATGCCTCGCAACGCGTTACGTTACACAATACGTGGTTATTCGTCGATTCGTAGACGGTCAGCCGGTCGAATGTGTTAATAACAGCGTCTTGATCACTTTCAATGATAGATTTAAAAAAAAGGATGTAAGGGAGCGACCTATCATCTTTTCGCTCCAAGCCGTAGTGCATCCAGCAGTGCTGTATGTATAACGAACGAGGAGAGAACCGACTGGTGGCGGTATGTTCTAGCGTAAAGTTATACCTTTTCATGACACAGATATACCTTTTTATGACGCAGTTATACCTTTTGATGACGCAGTTATACCTTTGACGACGCAGTTATACCTTTGATGACACAGATATACCTTTTGATGACGCAGTTATACCTTTGATAACACAGATATACCTTTTGATGACGCAGTTATACCTTTGATAACACAGACATAACTTTTGATGACGCAGTTATACCTTTGATAACACAGATATACCTTTTGATGACGCAGTTATACCTTGATAACACAGATATACCTTTTGATGACGCAGTTATACCTTTTCATGACACAGATATACCTTTTGGTGACGCAGTTATACCTTTGATGACACAGGAACTGGTGAAACTAGAAAATCATTAGAGGGATAAACAGTTACTTGATTATCTTAAACTGGCAACCAACTGGTGGCGGTATAACCATCACGATTGAAGGCGTAGCTAAATACCACAGGCCGGTGACGGGCAGCAGCGTCGCCGGAGCGAGGAGGTACGCCTTATGATACCCAACCCGCCATGCCCAGCGTGGCGTTTATGGGTATAACCTCCAGGTGTTTGCCCCAAATTGCGAACACATGGAGAGGCCTTTGTCCAGCAGTGGACTGCGATAGGCTGATGATGATGATGAAACGCTGCTGCCGGTTCCTGATATTCCCTCAGTCGTTTTCTACGAAGCCCACGGATTGGCTACGCCTTCTGGACTGGCTGGACTGGCTCGGTGGCTCAATTGGTAGTGACCTCTGCCTTCTGAGCCAAGGATCGTGGGTTCGATCCCCACACAGTACAAACATTTGTATGCATGAACATGTCTGTTTGTATTGGTCTGGGTGTTTTCTATGTATAATATGTATTTATTTACAAAAAAAAATGTATCTAAGTAAGTTTATCAGTTGTCTAGTACCTATAGTACAAGCTTCGGCTTAGTTTGGGGCTAGATGGCGCTGAGTGGCCCAGCGTGGCATGTCTTGGGTTATTTATTTATTTATTAGATGGGCTGGTCCCATTCCAAATCCGAAGACCACACGTTCATACGACTGACGAAAATTCAAGCTCAATTCTACCGTAAACATTTTTAAAACACATGTGAAACAGCATTCCTACGTACATCGATCAAGTCCGTTGTCATTTCATAACTAATTCATGATTATTGATTATACATCATGTAATCGGCGCGGTATTGACAAGCAGATAATGCTAGCTTACTGACCACTCTCGATAGTACAGTCAATACAACGATTAGATTAGCTAATACTGTAATGAATTACATGAATCGTGTTGTGAATGCTAGCTTTTTGTACCAAGTCTTCGTTTTGGGGTGCAAGGGAGCGACCTATCACCTTTTCGCTTCAAACCGTGGTGCATCCTGCTGAATAACAAACGAGGCGCTGGCGACCGACTGGTGGCGGTATAACCATCACGATTGAAGGTGTAGCTAAATACCACTGATCGGTGACGGGCAGCAGCGTCACCGGAGCGAGGAGCTACGCTTTGCGATCGCCAACCCGCCTGACCAGCGCGGCGATTATGGGTACATCCTCCAGAAGTTTGCCCTAGGTGGCGAACAACTGGAGAGGCCTATGTCCAGCAGTGGACTGCAATAGGCTGATGATGATGATGATGTATATTTTTGGAAAAAGAAAAAGGCAAACTGGTGAGTTTCTTACGGCACTTCGTCTCATCAGGCCTCATCCTTATCACGTCGAAATGCTAACTAGTAGGGGAAAAATGTTTGACATGCAAAAGTATTACTCGTGAATCTATTTGCAGATCTTTTTTTTTGTATTTGCTTCGTGGTTCCACCCGCCACAAATACATTGTCTCTCCTCACGTGGCTCCTCTCGTTCCAGGCGTGGGCAAGACCAGCCTGGTGGTGCGCTACATCGGCAAGATGTTCTCCAAGCACATCTCGCCCACCATCGGCGCCTCCTTCTTCACCTGCAACATCAGCGTCGAGGACGCTAGAGTTAAACTTCAGGTACTGGTCAATGGAAGAGATAGGGATGTATACGAGCGACCTATCATCGCAAGCCAACCTCACCTGCCCGTGGTGCATCCTGCCGAATAACGAACGACGCGCCGGCAACCGATTGGTGGCGGTATAACCGGCACAATAGGGATGTTTTGGGAGTCAAAATAATTACATTATACATATTTAGTCCGTATTTTAGATCATAAAAATGTATTGGACACGTATTTTTCCTTTTTTCATTCAAATAAAAAATAGCAAAGATACAAGGCATCAAAAGTTAGGAGTGGGTGTCTTTGACGTCACTCGCTCCCGTAAAAATGCCTTACCGAGTGACGTCACGTGTAATTTCAACGGGCTATAACTTTGTGATTTTTAGTCTAATTTACAAATAAAAAAATACGTGTCTTTTATTTTTGATTTAGCTAAAAGACGGACTAGTTAAATTTTTTAGACAAACAAGCCTATTGATTGCGTAGCTGAATACCACAGGCCTATGACGGGCAGCAGCGTCACCGGAGCGAGAAGCTACGACCTGCGATCGCCAACCCGCCTGCCCCAAGTGGCGATTATGGGCAAAGTCTTTTCTACGTGTTTGACCAAACTATCGAACAACTGAAGAGATCTATGTCCACCAGTGGACTGCGATAGGCTGATGATGATTACGATTTTATGATCTAGTCAAATCTAATTGCCCACATGTAATTCGACCATCTCCGCTGCTGACTCCATCTAACGAGTTAATATATAATAATAACCTAATAACTAATAACCTCTGTAATTTTGTGAATGACTGGCTCGGTGGCTCAATTGGTAGTGACCCCTGCCTTCTGATCCAAGGGTCGTGGGTTCGAATCCCACCCGGAACAAACATTCGTGTGATGAACACTAGTGTTTGTTCCGTGTCTGTGTGTCTAAATTTGTATTTAAGTATATGTATATTTGTGGAACCTTCTTTGTTCTGATATCCATAACACAAGTGCTTACGCTACTTACTTTGGGATCGGAGCAATGTATGTGATGTTGTCTGATATTTATTATTTAATACCGCTGTTTGCAGGTTTGGGACACAGCAGGCCAGGAGAGATTCAGGTCAATGGCGCCTATGTATTACAGGTAAATACTTTACATACTACGCTTTGGAGTGTATGTTTTTTAGGGTTCCGTAGCCAAATGGCAAAAAATTGGACCCTTATAGATTCGTCATGTCTGTCTGTCCGTCCGTAGGTCACAGCCTGTTTATTCCGAAACTGTAGGAGCTACATTATTGAAATTTGGTACGTAAATGTATTCTGTAAACCGCATTAAGATTTTAAAATAAAATCAGAAATAAAATCAAAAATTTTTAGGGTTCATACATAGAACTGAAACTCAAATTTTTTTTTTTTCATAAAACCTATACGTGGTATCTATGGATAGGTATTTTAAAATGACGTTGAGGTTTCTAACATAATTTTTTTCTAAACCAAATTGTTTGCGCGAGAGACTTCCAAAATGGTAAAATGAGTGTCGTCCCTACGCCAGATGGAAAGCGAAAGAGAAGCCCAAGTCGCTGTGACAACGGGCAAGTAACTGGTCAGTTACCTGTCTGCTGTAGCTGACTGTAAGAAATTTTAAATGTTTTTTTTTCTTTTACAGGAATGCAAACGCAGCACTGTTAGTTTTCGACATCAGTAACATCAATAGTTTTACCGCCATCAAAGGATGGGTGAAAGAATTGCAAAGGTACATTTATGGCGTTATACACTTTGATTGAGATAAAGATACATTTACTTACCAAACGTGTGTGTACATGTCACCGGAAAATAGCAAGAATCGTAGGTTGATCAATTTCCTAGGTAGTTGATTTAACTTCCGGAAAATAATAAATGGCAGTTGAAATGTATTATTTAACGTATGTATTTTAGTAAATTGATCATTTTACGGGGTCTTGCCGTAAAATCATCCGACGAAGGTGAGGTGAACGTTGATTGGTTCAATGGCTCACGTAGCGTTATCCCGGCAACCAATCAGGGAACGGTGTATTAATTTACGGGTAATAGTGCACCGTTAAATAGTACATTGAGCAACGATTGGCCCATGTGAGGACGATTTTACTTGTGTCAAAGTCGTAAATTATTAAATGACTGTCAGGCTACCGTAAATTGATCAACTAACTGAAATCCATTGCGTTAAATAATACATTTCAACTACCGTTTGTTATATTCCGAAAGTTAATCAACTACCTAGGAAATTGATCAACTTACGATTCTTGCTATTTTCCGGTGACATACACATTGATTGAAATAAAGCTAAAGATACATTTATTTATTTTGACTGGCTCGATGGCTCATTTGGTAGTGACCTCTGCCCTCTGAGCCAAGGGTCGTGGGTTCGATTCCCGCACAGTACAAACATTTGTGTTCATGAACATGTCTGTTTGTATTGGTCTGGGTGTTTTCTATGTATAATATGTATTTATTTACAAAAAAAAATGTATCTAAGTATGTTTATCAGTTGTCTAGTACCCATAGTACAAGCTTCGGCTTAGTTAGATTTGTTATTATTATTTACCAAACGTGTGTGTATATATTACATTTGCATCCATATAATTCAGATGTCAGTATTAGTTTTAGGTATCAACATGTTTTGCCAATATATGACCTTCAAAATTGGGGTTAGTAATATTCTGGTGAATACAATACCAACTTTTCAAAAGGCAATTTACATACAATGTCAGAATTTAAAATTAAATAGGTATAGTGTCCTGTCAAAATTTATCATTTAAGAAGTAATTTACAGAGTAAGTAGCTAAATACCACAGAGCAATGACAGGCAGCAGCGTCCACGGAGCGAGAAGCGACGCCTTGCGATTGCCAACACGCCTGCCCAGCGTGACGATTATGGGTATATCCTCCAGTTGTTTGCCCTGAGTGGCGAACTACCGGAGAGGCCTATGTCCAGCAGTGGACTGCAATAGGCTGATAATGATGATCAATATATATATATATTTTTTTCATTCGTTCCCCAGCAACGTACCAGAAGCGTTGGTGGTGTCATTAGTTGGCAACAAGTGCGACTTACAAGAGAGACGCGCCGTGCCGTACGGCGAGGCGTCGCAGTACGCGGCCTCCATAGGGGCCTCCTACTGCGAGACCTCTGCGCTGCACGACCAGGTACAGAGAGAGACACAGAGAAAGGTAGAGACACACACACGGAGAGAGAGATAGAGACACACACAGAAAAAGAGAGAGTGAGACACACACAGAGAGAGAGAGATTGAGACACACGCAGAGAGATTGAGACACATACACACAGACAAAGAGAGACAGATACAGGGAGAGAGAGAGAGAGACGCACAGGGAGAGAGAGAGACCTCTGCGCTGCATGATCAGGTGAGAGAGATAGAGACATACACACAGGGAGAGAGAGACACACATAGAGAGATAGAAAGAGACACACACAGAGAGAGATAGAGAGAGACACACACAGAGAGAGATAGAGGGAGACACACACAGAGAGAGATAGAGAGAGACACACACAGACGACGCGCCGTGCGTACGTCTATTGTAATTTGTACCTTGTTAAAGTTCTAAACAAATTTTATTTTATTTTTATGGTTCCAGGGCATAGACCAAGTGTTCCTCAGTACTGCCACGGCGCTCGCCAAGCTGTCCTCGAGCCACGGCACGCTGCGGTCGTACGACTCAAACGACGCGGACAGGGTGCCCACCGGTGCGTTGTACCTTTTGATGACATAGATATACCTTTTGATGACACAGATATACCTTTTGATGACGCAGTTATACCTTTTGATGACACAGATATCTATTTTGATGACACAATTATACCTTTTGATAACGCAGTTATACCTTTTGATGACGCAGTTATACCTTTTGATGACATATATACCTTTTGATGACGCAGATATCCATTTTGATGGCACAGTTTTACCTTTTGATGACACATATATATCGTTTGATGACAGAGATATAACCTTTTGATGACACAGATATACACTGGAACTGGTGAAACTAGAAAATCAATAAAAGGGATAAATCATTACTTGATTATCATAAATTGGCAACCAACTGGTGGCGGTATAACCATCTTGAAGGCGTAGCTAAATACTACGGGCAGCAGCGTCACCGGAGCGAGGAGCTACGCCCTGCGATACCTAACCCGCCTGCCCCAAGGCGATTACGGGTATGAGTATGGCCTATCTATATCCAGCAGTGGACTGCGATAGGCTGATGATGATGAACGTTGAGATTTTTTTATTTTTTATTTTTTACTTCCTTCAAAGAAGTTTCGTCAAATTATACCCCCCCTCCCCTATTGCAGGCTCCCCTACAGAGGAGGCGGCCACGCACACAGGCAAGGTGGAGCTGCCCGCCTGGAGCATCGACAGCGTCGCGCACGGCGAGTTGCAGAAGAGCTGCTGCTGACCCAGCCAAAGCGTTTGGCAGACGGTACCTTCGTTTGGCAGACGGTACTCTCGTTTGGCAGACGGTACAATCGTTTGGCAGACTGAACCCGACGTTTGGCAAACGGTACCTTTGAGCCTACAGCTGCAGAAGAGCTGCTGCTGACCCTGCCTGCGTGATTGGCTAACCTTACCCTGCGTTTGACAGAGGGGTACCCTGCGTTTGGCAAAAGATACCTTTTGTTTGGCAAAGGGTACCTTGGGCCAAGAGCTGCTGAAGAGCTGCTGCTGACCGTGCCGGTGCGTTTGGCAGACGGTACCCTTGTTTGGCAGATGGTACCTGTTGTTTGGTAGACTGTACCTTTTGTTTGGCAGAAGGTACCTCTGTTTGGCTAACGGTACATTTGTTTGGCAGAGTGTACTAGCTGTCGGTATCTTTGTTTGGCCAACGGTGCCCTGATTTAAATATAGTCATTTTTACTGACGGTACCTTCATAGTAGACAAAATTTTAGTGTAGTTGACGGTACTTTTTGGCACGGTACTTTATTTTGCTGACGATAGTTTATGGACTTGACCGGAATCTTTTAGTGGTGTATCTTTTATGCGACCGGTGCCTATTTGGCAGACGGTATTTTCTGCTATCATTACTTTGTTATGCTGACGGTACCTTTTTACTGGAAGTGACTGGTTTAATTACATAAACCGGTAGGTATTTCTTTCACTGTAAGATTTTTTGTTCTGTACTTGTTTTGTTGACGGTACCTGATTATTCTTATAAGCGGTAAATTTATTGTACGCCTCAAATATTAAAGAATATGTTTTTGATTAGGATTTTTTGTAAGTTATTTAACATCCGTATATTTTTATGCCACTAACTGAAAGATAGAAATAAAATCAGAAATTTATAGAAACAAAAGAGGAAAAAAAATATCGTATATGTATTTACATACTCATAGTGTTAGCGTTTATTACACACATTAATACATTTTATACCTTTAAGTTGGTAATACATTGCATAGCTTATTATTTCTCTGATAAAATAGTCTCTCAGTTGAAATCCGGCGTGCGAGTAGGAAATTAAATTAAATAGTCACTCAATTGACATCTGACGTCCAAGCGTATAAAAGGCAGACAAGTTGTCAGTTATCGACATTCTGTTACGAGACGCCGGACCGAACGGACGTATAGAGTGATTTATGTGGATTATGTGCATTATTATGTGGATTACCTGTAAAACAGTAAGTGTTAATAGATTTATATTTTATTGGTAGGATGGTAGGATTGGTAGGATATTGTTAAGATATTGGTAGGATTGGTAGGATTATTGATTGAATTGGTAGGAATTGATAGGAATGTTAATTATGAGGGATTAGGTTAGGATAGGATTAAGGATATTAGGATTTGTATACCAGTGAAGTATTGTATTTGAATGAAAAATAGTGAATAAAGTGATTTAATCTTGAGTATTTTGGTTCTTATTTTCATAAACCCACTCCTTCTGAACTGATGGCCAACAGTTCACAAGTGGGATCGTAAGAAAATTCTCTTAATTTTCTTTTCACGTCCACAATAACCGAGAATGGGCGAACTTTTTTTTTCAGCAATAATGTACGGCTTTAAAGTGAATAGCTGTTCAGTTACCACTGGCAAATGGAAGTAAAATCAGTAGTGAATAATAGAATAACTAAAGCGGTACATGTTTGAATATTTTTTTTCTTTGACCACGCCCAGTTATTTTATTTTCGTAATAGTCATTTTCTTAGCACAAATAGAACTAAATACTCAATACTTCGTTGCTTGCTGTGTAATATCCTTAATTCCTTAAATAAATAACGGATTAAATTATATTGTTTCACGTATTATGGGAGTCGGGGTAGATTCCTAATTGAAACGGACCTCAATATTATAGACTTGTTGAGTTGTGCGTGCATAGGTTTATTTTTCTATCGCCCAACGTGTATACGATGTACTCTTAACGCAATAACGAATACATGTCGTTGGAGTCTGGGATTAGGGCGTAGCTCTTAAATACCGTTGTTACAGATTTTAAGGTAAAATGTCACATGAATGAATGCCTAACAAGCTAATCTAGAATTATAAAATAAGAATTGAATAGGAGACAACAAAAATTAGTGATAGGTACGTACGTGTGCAAATATTCATTGAGGAATCACATAAGTAAAAGAGCTTGGACAAATTTAACGGTTATCAGTAGTATTCAAATATATTACAGGATTTGGTAAAGTAATAATAAATGATATATAGGGATATCAATGATCATATATTTGCTAAATATGTATTCACTGGAAAGCTATTTTTAGGTATGGTCATGCAAGAAAAATAAAATGGTTTACTCGTGTTTCTTTAAGTGGATTCGCAATGTATATCATAACTTTTTATGACCGCGTTTCGACGTGTAGTCTGCTAGGCCTTCTTTAATGATCTAGTGATTTGGTGATCTAGGTAATCTTGCACTTTGTGGTAGCCATTGGTAATTGTACATGACTCTGTGCGAGATTTAAATCGATATAATACTTAGATCAACAATATGTTGCGGTCAAACGTGTATTGGGCACCGCGGTTAGGATTTTTATTTCTTTGGATAATTCTTTAAGTGATTTACGGGATTGGGGTCTGTAATGTAGACCGGACCACCCTTCTGTGATACAGGGTTAGTTTGTGAGGCTGATTCCCATAAGGGCAAACTGTGGGATATGATGCTGTGGAAGTGACTGGATTGAATTAGCCTTGAGGTATCGATGTCAGTTCCCTAGTTTTTTTTAATTAGGTAACGTTATGACAACTGAGTCCGCCCGTTGTAACTTGAGAGTTCGCAGTTATCCCTGGAAGGGTCGTGCATTCAGCGGGTTCCGTGTGTTTACTGTTCATGGTTATGTGAGTATTTATTTGACTCACATTCATATTTACATCGTCCCACGGAAGTGAAGTAGGTAGTAGTATAAACTGACCGAAGCCTCGGTTCACAGAAAAATAAAAAAATAAAAAATTGAATTAAAATGAGTCTGAAATTAAATTTGTGTGTGTCCTATATGGACGGATATGCATTGGAATTTACAAGAAAATAATTGTGGTAAACTAATGTAAGACTGTGAGAGAGTATTGTTCGCTTAGTCATATTTTTGCTTGTTTGTTGATGGGATAAGATTAAAACTTAACGCTGGTAAAATGGAAATAGACCTAGGAATCGATGAAATAAAGGAATAATCTTACTTGTTTCATTGGATTTGGATATGACTGTCTATACACTTGTTAAATATTATTGCAAAATTCTGTGAAACAATAATTATACCACTGCTGAAATTTCCTTGCAAATATTTTTGATAAATAAAGTTCATTGAGGGTTTGTAGAATCGCTATTACACAATAAATATGATTTGGAATGGCTAAGAAGACATTCTTTCACATTTGCTTTTGGAGGAGATTGGGCTTAGGGTTTTCGGCTAAGGATTTATCTTGCTCGTTATTCAGGGTAGGTATGTTAGAAAAGTGGGTTTTGGATTGAGTGACTGCTTCAGCATCGGAATTGGGACGATTGTCACTTTCTTTAGAGATCTTGTGGTAATGAACCGGGGTTCTATGTCCTTTATTACTTTTAGATAAGTACTCGTTATTTGTCTTCGCCACTATACAAGCCTTTTTAAAAGGGGTTTCGTATACTTTTAAACATTATATTCTCATCCTTTGATCTGGCTTGGGTTGCACAAGGTTCGAATAATTTCCTTCTGTTAATAATGTGAATGCCTGGAGTGGCCCAGTCACAAAGATTTGTCTTTCGTCTGCCTTGGCCTATTTCTTAGTAAATACATACATGCAGTATTTGTAAAAGGATTAATTAATTTTAATGGTGTCAGATGGAAAACATTGTCTGTGTGGGATACTTGAGGGATTTTATAATCAATTTTTTCTATATCTCAGTCCGATTTTCGAGGCTAGATCGATGTGTGAGGTTTGCGCCCGTGAAGGCGCCCAGGTGCTGCCATTTGGTCGCTCTGGTTCGGGTTTATAATGTCTATTGCTGTTTACTTACTGATAGGTTTGAGGTAACAGAAAAATTTATATTTTCGGGCCAGTGCGTGATATTCAAGTGGGTTCATCAAAAGGGTCAGGGGATATGGATAACATTGGAAATTGGTCGGAGTCTGAGAGAATAGTGGATTCGGATGAATTTTCATTATCGGAGGTCGGGGTCTATATATAGGCAATCATGTTCTACATCATCATTGTGCTGCTCAAGCTCTGAGCATAGCCCGGTGCACTCAACGAAGAGCGATGATATATCACATTATTACGATCTTTTGACTTTGAACCATTTTCAACTGATATCAGTAGCCCGTCTCTGTCTGCGGTGCCCCTAGGGAATGATCTAACCTAATGATTTTGTGATTAGAATAGATATTCATTACTGTATCCTATACGGGTGATTTGGTGGACACTGCTGATGTTGATGATGGTGAACTTGTTGTGCAGTTTAGAGGGTCTTGCATCTGTGAGCGGTCTCTTCCAGACAATCTTGGGGTAGAGGATTGTTAAAAGATGAGGATGAGGTGATCTATCAACTGAGTGAATTACAATTGATGATTGATGAATGTGAACAGCAAGCGACCTTCCCTCCCTTCGAGTATTTAAGGTTGTCTGTTACAGCCACGCTGTAACAGATGAACAGATAGCAGTATTCGGCCCGGACATGCTTTTTGTAGAGTCATAGTACACTTTTTTTTTTGGTTCTATAATCAATGGGTTTCGCCGCGCACGCGATGAGAGAAGGGTTTTGACGATTTTTGTTCATATCTTGAATTGAAATGAAAATAGAAGCTTTAATTACATAGACTTAAATAGAGGTACTTATTAATCTCCAAGTAAAATATGGAAAGGTTATGCTAACGCCATATTCGGAGAGTGGATTCTGCCCGGGGGAACCGGCAGGAAACAAGATGTTACTCTTTTTCTATCGGCAATTTTTGTATTACAATGTTTTATTGTTATTATGCACTGCAAAGTTGCGTTTATATAATGCAAAATTCAAACTTGGGTAACTTTAGTGAAATTCTATTATGAATCCCATATTAAAAAAATTATGACCTGTGTATACCAAAGATAGTGTAGCTTCCTAAAGGCTTATAACTGATTAGGTTTTTACAAAAGATTTAACATTTTGTCTGAACGGTATTCTGTCGAATAGGTGAGTTGTGTTCTGTCGAAATATGGCTTGTCGAAATAGAATATTGTCGGAGTACCTAGTGTTTTGTCTGACTAGAAATGTGTCGAATATGTGATTTGTTGAAACAGTGTTCTGTGGAATCATCGTACGTCCGAAGAGACTTCTAGTTGAAATAGTGTTTTCGAAATTCAGGTTAAGATTCATGAAGGAGATATCAAATCGGATCAGTGTTTTTAGGGTCTGTTAGGTGTGTGGGCAAATTTACTCTCTGGCATTAGTGTTGATAAATATGTAAATGCGATACGTAAAGAAATAAAATAACATACTCTTATAGTAGGGACAGGGTTCATAACTTAAGGGTTTTCTTCCCAGGGTATATAGGTGAAATGAGATTATTATTGGGCGTCTGAAATTTTTAGGAGTATATACAGGAACTTTTTGACTCTTTCAAATGTTTTGTTTAAAATGGAATTTTATCCTAACAATACTAGTTTCTTGACCTAGTGTCTTAAAACAACATCTAGTGCTTAGTTTCCAACTAACATCAGATATGAATCGGCAAAAAAAAAAAAAAAAATGTTTGAGAAAATTGAACAACGATTGTACACTTAGTAGTGATTCAATGATTCAATTTTGTACTATCTACGTCGTACTATGTCGACAAGAAATGTGTCAATGATGCCTTAAGGAAACAAAATTATTTTTTAGGAGAAAACTATATAATTAAGGCGATTTTAGGGATTTTTGAGAAAAGTTTAGGAATAATAAAAAATTTTTGGGAGTTGGTACACTAAGTAGTGATTCCATGCATTAGAACTTGGACACTGTTAGTTGATTTTGACACTACAACGACTAGGCAAAACTAAGTACTTGATATGAATTTCAACTTGATAGCTCTACGCGTTCATGAGGAAAAAAAGAAAAAGTTTATATTTATTAAAAAAATATATATTTTGTAATGTAACTAAAAATTTAAGGTTTTCGGAATATTTCATTCATGTGTGCTATAAAACGTTGCTTCATGCCAAATTTCAAGATTCTGGGTCGACTGGAAGTACCCTTTAGGTTTTGATTCCCTTGCAAGTGTCAAAAATTTGCGGCATAAACGGCTGTATCTTTTGATTGCGTTGGCTTAGAAGTTTGATTTTTTTCACAGCTTCAAGGGACAGTAGACCTGAGTAATTGATATAAATTTCAGCTTCATACCTCCACGCGTTCCTGAGAAAAAGAGTCTTGACAGATGGACGGACGGACGGACAGACGGACAACGAAGTGATCCTATAAGGGTTCAGTTTTTTTTACTTTTGAGGTACGGAACCCTAAAAATGGAATACTTTTGCATTCTCAATGTGATTTTTCTGCTTAGTAAGAGCGGGTTAAGTGGCCAGATTCTTAGCTGAACACATACAATGTGATAGCGATATTACTACTTATTTGTCCTATTGAAATCGGATGAATAGAATATTATGTCTTTTGTCAAATAGACTCTCGATACATTAAGTGTCAGTGAGTTGCAGTCATTCTTATGAAATTACCTATTATTTCAATTTTTCATTTCTGTCCGTGCTAGACACTCACTGTGGGTCAGTCCGAGCATTGTAATATTTTAAATGGTTAATGGATTTTGAACATTGAAGGCACTTCATAAGCCTTTTTTTTCCCTATAAGTTATGATCGCACGCTGGCGGGAACAGTTCTGGTTGCATTCACTATGGTGGTCGTTGCAATATGTCGATGAGATGGTTGAGGTGAGAGGCTCTTCAGGGCCAGGGTGTGTTCCTTTTTCTTCGTTTTGGAACTCGTCACAACACCAACAATGTATGAAATGTTTAGCTGAAATAATTGATTTATCCGAAGCGAAGCGAGAAGCGGGCTGCTAGTATTTTATATCCTGTTTTGTATTGATTTTGTAGGACGCGATGTTTTTGATGAATCTTATTCAACACCTGATCTGTCTTTCCTTTACATACTTAAGTTGAAATGCCTATTAGACCAGATGACTGTATACGAAGTGGAGGAAGTTAGAATTACTTTTTACAGCTTTCATGTGTTATAGGTAACCACGGTACAGGTAAAATTGAAACTATAAAAACAAACATTCATTATAAGTAGATATTCAAAGGAGTGGACTGATACAGGCTGATGATGATGAACCTGATGAAGATGCTGATGATGATGCTGATGATGATGCTGATGATGATGCTGATGATGATGCTGATGATGATGATGATTCAAACGAGTACGGTGCTAAATATAGTATCTATATACGTACATGTAGCCCATGTTTGCAACAATGAATGTGTATTTTACGATAACAATACTAAGCTTTTAAAAGTTTTTCAGATACCCACTACTACGGAAGAAGATGGATATGGATGGACAGTCGAGGGCAAGGAGTGAGGAAGGAATGGAGCCCAGGTAGGGCAGGAATAGAGCCCAGGCAGGGCAGGAGTGGAGTCCAGGTAAAGCAGGACTGGAGCCCAGGTTAGAGGGCATAACTAGAGCCCAGGTTAGAGGGCCAAACTAGACTTTACTTGACTGGACTGGAGCGGACTGGACCGGACCGGACAGATGGGACAAGAGGACATCTCAAGAAACTGCTAAGAAGACACCAAGCTGAAACTAAGGCGAAGACTAAGGCGAAGAAGACACCAAGCTGAAACTAAGGCGAAGACTATGGCGAAGAAGACACCAAGCTGAAACTTCTAGTAGCAAGCGTGAGGACCCGCTTCGAACAGGATGGCCGAGCTGTTAGCGTTTATTACACACATTAATACATTTTATACCTTTAAGTTGGTAATACATTGCATAGCTTATTATTTCTCTGATAAAATAGTCTCTCAGTTGAAATCCGGCGTGCGAGTAGGAAATTAAATTAAATAGTCACTCAATTGACATCTGACGTCCAAGCGTATAAAAGGCAGACAAGTTGTCAGTTATCGACATTCTGTTACGAGACGCCGGACCGAACGGACGTATAGAGTGATTTATGTGGATTATGTGCATTATTATGTGGATTACCTGTAAAACAGTAAGTGTTAATAGATTTATATTTTATTGGTAGGATGGTAGGATTGGTAGGATATTGTTAAGATATTGGTAGGATTGGTAGGATTATTGATTGAATTGGTAGGAATTGATAGGAATGTTAATTATGAGGGATTAGGTTAGGATAGGATTAAGGATATTAGGATTTGTATACCAGTGAAGTATTGTATTTGAATGAAAAATAGTGAATAAAGTGATTTAATCTTGAGTATTTTGGTTCTTATTTTCATAAACCCACTCCTTCTGAACTGATGGCCAACAATAGACAAATAAAAAAGATAAAAATATATGTACATACTTGAAGAGATTTATTATTTAGTAATATGGCTACATGGTAGGATTAGGAAAATGGGTTAATTTTTATATATAAACAATAATTTTATATTTACAAGAACATCACAGATTTAAAATATACAGACACCTATTTAAAATGTTAAGTTTTCCTGAGTTTACATTCCATTTAAAATTTCGCTTTGTATTTTAATTTGTTGATTTATTATTAATTTAAATAGTTGTTAATTAAATTTTAATAAGCGTTTAAACGTTTGTGTTGTGTTGTCTTCACAAATATAATTTTAAATGTCTTTTGATAAGTTTAGATTTAAACAGTAAATATCGTCTAATCTAGATTTTTTTTAAATTCATATGGAAAGTAATGATATGACGAAACTATTTTACTGAATACTTATATTTATATAACGAATTACGAAACTTTTATATCCGGCTCCGCATTAAAAGTTTTTAATTATAATAATAAAGTGCCTTAAAAACTGTAAAGAGATCTAAGAGTAAAATTAATTGTTTCTCATTAATATTCTAAAATAATACTTTATTTGGGGTCATTTAAAATTGAATAGAGAATTTTCTAGAAAAACAAAATAGGCATTCCATCATCATCATCATCAGTCCACTGTTGGACATAGGCCTCTCCTAACAGGCATTCTATTTTTTTTTTTATTTTATTTATTCATACACATGACAGATTACAATCAAAAGAATTACTTACATATAAAATATACAATTATAATCTGGACTGTAATCCAAATATATGTGTAACAAATATACTTATGTGTCGAAGTTACTAAAAGAGTATATAAAAAAAAAACACATACTTAATAAAATGGGAAACAATTGGGGTAAGCGATCAGATTCAGCCATGCTGATCTGACTCAACACTCCGGCCGGCCACCGCCGGTGTGGGATAGAGGATATCCTTCAATATTCTCACATAGTGAGATAGTTTGGGGACAAAAATATCAAGCGTAGGATTTTTTATTGCCGTTTCATTATATTCACGAGCCATTCTAACTAGGGGACTGTAGAACGACGTATTATTCTTATAAGTCTGCAAAGTAAATAGGTTAGTTTTATTTAATCTACGAGCACTGTGCTTAGTGTTAAATGACACATCTGAAAGAAGTTCAGGGGTGTCTACAACTGAGTGAATTAATTTGTACAAATAAATGAAGTCAAAATACCTTCGACGCGTCTCAAGTCGTTGGACATTAAATTTTATAAGTCTAGACTCGTAATTGAAATAGAGGCGACCCATTTGATTCTTACTTAATTGTTTTTTTTTTATATATTAGACTTGACATAATTTTTAAATTCCACAATTTTGCTACTTGAGTAAGTGAAATCCACATAAAGATTTTATTGATTTGATTTATTGACTAACACATGTAATTTACGACAATTTGAAATATTTTTCTCTGAAAAAAATTTGCATTAAATTGTAATATGAACCATGTTTTAATTAATATTTTATCGATAATTTCTAGTTATAAGCTGAAATGTTAATAATTTCTTAAGTTATTGTTTATATTTTGTTAGAGCGTACGCACCACATGTTCGATAAGACGAATTTATTTGATTTTAATGTGTATATTCAATTATCGGTTTTATAATGCTAAATATTAATAAATAATCTTGCCTAATGTGATATAGTAATAAATGTATCTTTTTAAAGTCAGTAGTTTTACTTTTATCTAAAAATCATACGTTGACTGATCCCAATGGCTCATTTGGTAAAGACCTCTGCCTTCTGAGCCAATCTAACCCACAGTGTGCTTAAGATCCCCGCACTGTGCATACATATATGTGCATGAACAGTGTTCATCACAGATGTTTGTACAGTGCATGTGCATGAACAGTGTTCATCACAGATGTTTGTACAGTGCATGTGCATGAACAGTGTTCATCACAGATGTTTGTACAGTGCGGGGAGAACATGTCTGTTTGTATTGGTCTGGGTGTTCTAGTGTTTACTATGTGTATATGTTTAAAAAAAATGACCTAGGTATTTAAGTTCCTTTATCAGTTGTTATAGCTTCGTTTTAAGCTAGATGGTGATGTGTGGCCCAGCATGGCATGTCATGGCATATTTATTTATATTATTAACTTAGGTAGATACTGTAGTTTTATTTGAAGTCTAAAATTTTCAGTCAAATTGAGAACCTCCTCCTTTATTGACGATTTGAAAAATTAGAGGTACCTACGTAATTTTTGATCTAATTTACAAATTTAAAAATATACGTGTCTTATTTTCTAACAATCTAAAAGACTAATTACTTTTTTTACGACAACAAGCCTATTTTAAGTTTCTGTAAAGTCTACCAACCCGCTCTTGGCAGTGGAGATTGACTAACGCACTAGTTTGGGGTAGAATCTAGCCCCTCAGTAGTCCCCCACTGAGGGGCTAGATTAGAACTTACTGTTTATAGTGCAGCACCTTGGCTTAGGACCATTACGCACTGTCGACTAGTCGTGACTGACTGGTGACTGTGACTTACTATAGTCTAAATAGGGGCTTGCGCACTTAGTCGTCAGTCGCCTTTCTCTGTTTTGGTCGCCGAGAGACTGAGTCGCCAGCGACAAGTCGACAGTGCGTAACGGCTCTAAAGGTCAATTTATACCTGCGCAGAGTCGAAGCGTCTAAGAGAGAACAACGAGGATAGTGCTTTAATAATTAGGGTTAATAAAACTTCAGAAGTAATGTCTGTGTTACATTGTGGAGTTAAGGTTGAATTTGTTATGGTCTATTTTGGATAGACGCTTCGATGCGCTTCGCCTCTGTTTAAATTGACCCCTAGGGATATTTCAGGATCATCTACACCAGAGAAAATATAAAATCAAACAACCAACTATTATAAATATAATAATATTTATTCCATCTGTCGAGTCACTGTTTACAAATAACAAATTTGGTTCCTCAACACCCACTCACTGTATTTACACGCTCCTGTACTTGCGAGAGATCTATTTACATTACACACACTCTGCCCAGCGCGGTCTAGTCAACAAAGTCACTATACTATTCGGTAATTTCAAATTACTTTCCAACGTCAAGTAATCGACATCTATTTCACAATCACACGTCATATCGGATATGACATCAAAAACAACTAAAGTATTACAAAACTATACCATAATTTATATACAACTTTCGCGAGGAGATATCGCAAAAGAAATATAAATAAGAGAACAAAAACTTCAGATTCATTTTCATCGGAGAATCGTTAATTTTAAACGTAAACTGCAAAATCATTTCCACTTCCGCTACACATTTATAATTGTACACTATGGAATTTCTCTCGAGAAATGTGGACACGTAATCAATATATACAAATATTCGTAGAATCAACGTTTGACTCGGTTTAATACATTTGTGCGTGGGCGAGCGCTCGGCGGGGCCGCTACAACGCGGCCCGCGCCGCGCCCGCCGTCTGACCGCCTCGCCTCGCCTCTACTATTTCAACGTAATATGCGATTCCAATGAAGGTTTTCTGAATAAATAGTCAAATTTGCCTTGGTTGCTGCTAGTAAATTAACTATAGAAATATGTTACAATATGTTTGCTTTTTCTATCGTAATTTTTAAGATCCTGCTATAATAATAAATATAATTGAAAGTATATAACAAATCCAATTAATATTAATAGTACCTACTAATCTGTCAAACACAGTAAAAGAGTTATTGATTGAAGGAATTTTGTGTACATAAATATTATGCTTATCAAAAAGAAATAGTTAAGTGATTTTGTCATAAAATATTTAATCAACCAGACTACTGAACATTTTATATCAGAAAACCTTCATTTTTCCACCACACCAGTCTAACCCAAATTTTGAAACTACATCACACCCAAAAGGTGAAACTAAAAACTAATTAAACATTTTCAATTAATTCGAACAATACAGTTTCAAAATCCGTTTCCTTGCATGAACAATCACATGAGAATCTGCAATGTTTCAACATTTACAATTATTGCTCAAACAAATCACATTTTGACTTACAACTTTCGCTTAAAAATAGGACTTTTACAATAGGGATGTTTTGGGGGTCAAAATAATGACATTATATTTAGTCCGTATTTTAGATCATAAAAATGTATTGGACACGTATTTTTCCTTTTTTCATTCCAATTAAAAATAGCAAAGATACAAGGCATCAAAAGTTAGGAGTGCGAGTCTTTGACGTCACTCCGTCCCGTAAAAATGTCACACCAAGTGACGTCACGCGTACTTTCAACGGGCTATAACTTTGTAATTTTTAGTCTAATTTACAAACTAAAAAATACGTGTCTTTTATTTTTGAATAAGCTAAAAGACGGACTAATTACATTTTTTAAGGCACCAAGCCTATTCTCTGCCCTAATCGCCCCACCGACCCCTTTCTTACGAGCATATTATTATGCAATTAGTATTAGATAATGAATTCGCTTGACCCAGTGTGAATCTATCAATAAATTATGAGATCGTTTTCAAAACCATCAACACCTTTTCAATAATTAATTGTTAAAACAATACATTCTTTTATTTTATTATCCAACTCCAAACACTTTTCTAAGCCCACAGTGTTACTATTAATAAGAACAGAATTACTATTGTACTGAAAACAAATATTACAAACAGAATCTCGCTTTGACAATAACTTTCTCAAGGAAACATTGGATTGGAAGTCAATTCTTATCTGTTATGGTGGTTTAATGAGCCTTATCAGGCCACATTGATCTGTCAGTTATGGTAAAATACATTAGGAGGTTCTAAGGATATTGTAGTGGTTCAACTGCTTTTTTTTTTATTGCTTTTTGGTGGCAGACGAGCCAGTGGCCTGTCTGATGTTAAACAGTAACCGCTGCCCATGGACTTCTGCAATGCCAGGGGCACAGCGATGCCACTACCTACCGTAGCAACATACGTAGTTTCAACATTTCAGCCTTCTGCAGAGACTGATGATTGGACGTATTGTAGCAGTCACTTAGCACACATGACTGTTATTATCATTGTCTATCTTCAGTGCACCAGCGTCACCGGAGCAAGAAGCTACGCCCTGCGATCGCCAACCCGCCTGCCCAGCGTGGCGATTATGGGTATATCCTCCAGAAGTTTGCCCTAGGTGGCGAACAACTGGAGAGGCCTATGTCCAGCAGTGGACTGCAATAGGCTGATGATGATGATCTTCAGTGGGGCGCAGGCAGGTGGCGAGTGGAGATAGTGAGTCTTAGACACTCCGCTAGGGTTTTGGGCTCCTAGGCTGTAACTAGCTCTTAGAGATGACCGGTGAGGCAGGATGATGTACTTTGATGAGACAGCTGGGCAGAGGTCCAGGTAGCTCGTTAGTCACTTGGCATTCATCTCAGTTACAGTCCATATCTAAGCAGGATCTTTAGCGCTCAAACCCTGCCGAGGCAATGATCGTTGAGGTGGGTGTATCTCAGTTACTTTGCATAGATGAGTCCCTTGGTATCTTCAGCGGGGCGTGGGTGGGTGATAGACGCGTAGGGCATAGTAAGGCGTGGCAGCCAAACTAGTCTGTATCTAGCCCTAGGTGAGGAAAGCTGCTGTTCTATGCCAGTGTTTTGTCAGTCCGTGTCCTAGCAGGATCTGTAGCTCAAACCCTGCCGAGGCGACGACTGTTGAATCTCTTCAGTCACTTAATACAGATCTCAGCAGGATTTCGAGGAGATTATTTGGCGAGGCGATCCAGCGCATCTTGTCGGTCATTTAGCACACGTCTCTGTCGAGATGACCGTTGAACGGGCGTATTCCTACAGTCGCTTAGCACACAAGACTATTACTATCACTGTATGGTATTTTCAGCGGGGCGTGACAATTAGGCTGTATATCTTCTTTGATTGTTGAGGCGGATGTATCATGTCAGTCACAGCACATTGTCCCTGTCCATAACCCCCGCAGAATCTTGAGCTCCAAGCCTTCTGTCGAGATTATGACGGTTGGGCAGCAGGCCAGTTCCTGAGACGTTGACTACTGAGTTGACTGCGGGTTGGGTTATCTTCTCGGTCACTTATCAACATCCCTGTTAATATCCCAGCAGGATGTTGAGTCCAAACGATGAGGCGAGCCGGGCAGCGGTCCAGCGCATCTCTTGAGTCACTTAGCATACATCCCTGTCCACATCCCAGCAAGATCTTCAGTCCAAACGATGAGGCGAGCTGGGCAGCGGTCCAGCGCATGTCTTCAGTCACTTAGCACACATCCCTGTTCATATCCCAGCAGGATCTCGAGTCCAAACGATGAGGCGAGCCGGGCAGCGGTCCAGCGCATCTCTTGAGTCACGTATCACACACTGTCACTGTCACTACACTGTCACGTCACTCAGCGGCGGTGCACGCTGCGCCACAGCGCGAGTCTCTGCGCGCGCGCGGCGGCGAGGCGCGGCTGCGCGGCGCGCGCGGCCCACAGCGCGCCGCAGCGGTACAGCCGCAGCGGCCGGAACGACAGCAGCCGCAGGTCGTTGCTGAGCTGGCACTCCGTGTGGTCGTGCAGCCTGCGGGCGGAATAAATGAAGGTTAGTCATCACTTATTGTATGCAAGGGATGTGAGGAAGAGTGGAGAATAGTCCTCATTCGTTTATACACAGTCACAGTACCAAATATCATCATCAGCCTATCGCAGTCCACTGCTGCTAGACCCCTTCACTTGTTTGTCACTTAAGGCAAACGCTCACCTGAATTGGATAATGTGTTTGCACATAAAACTTGGAGAACTCCATAAGGGTATAGAGCGCTATCGATCACTTGAGTATGGTAGCACACTCACCTAGGCTGTTTCTGACGTTTGTACGAATGACGCATAACGCCAGAATGATCTTATAGACAGCGCTAGATCGCTTGGCAATAGTAAAACACTCACTTAGGTGGTTTCCACCGTTTGCTCGAGTGATGCGCTTGCGCATCTCACTTGAATGGCCTTATAAGACCGATAGATCCCGACGAGAAACTTACCTGGTCGGTTTTCGTCGCTAGTGCGAATGATGCGCGTGCGCATTTCGCTTAAATAGCCTTATCGACCAATAAAGACCGTCAAAACGCTCACCTGGGTAGTTTCCATGGCTTGTGCGTGTGATGCGCGTGCGCATAATGCCATAATGATCTTGTAGACAGCGTTATATCGCTTGGGAATAGGTAGACACTCACTTACGTGGTTTCCGCCGCTTGCTCGAGTGATGCGCTTGCGCATCTCACTTGAATGGCTTTATAAGACCGATAGATCCCGACGAGAAACTTACCTGGGCGGTTTCCGTCGCTTGTGCCAATGATGCGCGTGCGCATCTCACATCCGATAGAGTCCGTCAAAACGCTCACCTGGGCGGTTTCCGCCGCTTGTGCGAGTGGTGCGCGTGCGGCGGGTGCGCGTCGCCGGGCGCCACGTTGTGCGTGTAGCCGCCGCAGCGCCGCGCGTTGCGCGCCATGAACACGGGCTTGTTGCGCGCGCGCGGCTCGTCGGCGGCGCGCGCGTACCGCTCCGCGTACAGCGACCACGCCGCCGCGCGCGCCACGCCCGCGCGCACGCCCGCGCCCACCCCGGGGGAGCGCTGTTGAAAGTAAACGAGTGTTATGAAACTCGGATGCGGTATGTTATGTATAGTTCATTCGCGTTAAAAAAATAGTGACTCATCACCAACTGCCGGCCAAGCCACACCTAGAAAACGCTAGAAATCGGCCATGCCACACCCCCTAGCCAATTAAAACTAGGGGGTGTGGCTTGGCCGGCAGTCGGTAATGAGTCACTATTTTCTTAACGCGAATGAACGACGATATTATGGTATGTAGTTCAGACGGAAATTAATACTAGAAGGTTGTGGATTCGATTGTCAGATAAGACCGTTTCTATCTCGCTATTCGCTACGTAGGAGAATAATGGAGACGAAATGAATTTTTCTTACATTTTGGACCTTAAGGGTCTCCCAGGTTTTTTTTTATAGTAGCTCGACATAATGCCTTCCCTAAGCCTGATGGAAAGCGAAAGAAATGCCCAAGTCGCTGTGACAACGGGCAAGTAACTGGTCAGTTACCTGTCAGTTGCCACCGCCATACCGGCCCAACCCTAACCCCCCACGAGCTCCGGAAACCCTACTCACCGGCAGAAACGCGACCCAGAGGTCATTTGACTGCGGTATTCTATAAGGTGGAGGTCCTTCCTCAGACGGGCGGCTCAATTCGAGCGAAGATTCCCTATGCCCTTCCTCTCTAAACGTACGTTGTTGTCAGTTGCCAGTGTCCTTCCCCGGACGGGCAGCCCGATTCGAGCGAAGATTCGCTATGCCCTACCTCTCTTAATGTTATGTAGTCCAGACGGATATGAAAATATCGGAAATGCTACTACCTTATCTGACCATTGAATTAAACCTTTTACGACAAAATGCATCTACAGCAGATCATAAAACAAAGAAGAGGAAAACTAAAAAACGTTAAATAAATGTCGTAAACAAAATAACGATCGACGAAACGAAAATACAGAATATTTACGAGACCGTTCTAAAATTATGTCACAATAATAATTTTAATAACAATTCATTTGATTGTTGATTCTACTAGAAATCAAAGTCAGTTGGATTTCTTATTCATGTATCACATTTTTTACCTAACTTTCAATAACAAAAGTCGGGTACATACAGTTTGTTCAGATTTTAACCTTTTTTAATATTTTTGTCAGTTATTTGTAACTTAATATTATTTCAACGATAAAAATAAAAAAATTATTACAATAACAGAAAAACAAAAAAGGGATTTTGCCTTTTTGTTCAAATTATAATCAACACTTTGTTCCGGAAGCTATAAAAAAAGACTAAACTTGAGTCATTTATTTTGTTTAGTCGTCAAAGGCTCCGTGTTAAGATGAGTCAAAAGTTTTATTTTATATGACAAGCCATAACTTTAAATATAGGCCACCATGTGTATGTTTTGTGTTTAAATCTTGATACCATATTTATATGACAAATAATAATACTCTCCTAACAGAATTTCCTTCACTATAACAATCCAATGGGACGATTTGACACGACCGGAGACATATTTGACTGGCTCGGTGGCTCAATTGGTAGTGACCCCTGCCTTCTGAGCCCAGGGTCGTGGGTTCGATTCCCACCCGGGACAAATATTCGTGTGATGAACACTTGTGTTTGTTCCGTGTCTGGGCGTTTATATTTGTATTTAAGTATTTATTTGTGGTACCTTCGTTGTTCTGATACCCATAACACAAGTGCTTACGCTACTTACTTTGGGATCGGAGCAATGTATGTGATGTTGTCTGATATTTATTTATTTATTATTGGTCTGGGTGTTTTCTATGTATAATATGTATTTATTTACAAAAAAAAATGTATCTAAGTAAGTTTATCAGTTGTCTAGTACCCATAGTACAAGCTTCGGCTTAGTTTGGGGCTAGATGGCCTAGCGTGGCATGTCTTGGGTTATTTATTTTATTTATTTAACTATGTGTTCTATTTTGATCCCAATTTCCACCTTTGGAATTGGATCAATGCATGTGGCATAATCAAAGAACGGTCTTTTTTATATATAAAAAAAAATATATATGCATACAATGTTACGAACTTGATCATCTGCATGTTGATAGCATCATGACAGCTAAAACATACACGCAGAGTTACATCGTTTGACGGGTACAGGTAGGTTAACTAAAAGTGTCACGTTCGCACTCACACTTATGCAGTCGCTATGACATCTGGTTGAATCTCCTATTCAATTGAATGGCTAGCGCGTTCATTGAATGACGACATTCAATAGGGATGTTTCCTGGGTCAAAATACTTATGTACATTATATTTAGTCCGTATTTTAGATTGTAAGAATATATTGGATACGTATTTTTCCTTTTTACATTTACACGAAAAATAACAAAGATACAAAGCATCAAAATTTAGGAGTGGGGGTGTTTGATGTCACGCCGTGCGACAAAATGCTGCACGGCGTGACGTCACGCGAAACTTTAACGGGGTATATCTTTGTAATCTTTGGTCTAATTTATAAATGATAAAATACGTATCTTTTATTTTTGAATAGTCTAGAAGACGGACTAATCAATTTTTTTAAGGAAACAAGCCTATTGAATGCCTAATGGACAACTCGTCGAGTTATTGAATGAAACGTTCAACAACTTGACTGAACGTCATTTTAGCATGGGTAAAAGCCGACTGTGTAATGTTAAGTTTTTAATTTTTCTTTAAAAGTATCCGGTGGTGGCGTATTAATAGGTAAGTCCATGCTGTCACATTATTTTATTACGAAAAAGACAGTTTAAATTAAATCTAGTCAAAAAAAATATCAACACTGTTCATATCTTTTTGATGATGTTTGACGCCATATTTTTTTTGGTGACTACTAACGCCGCGTGGGAAAAACAATGAACTAAATTACAATCACCTGACTGCTTTTACGTCCGCTCTGTTCAAAGAGCTATATTTCAATCCGCTACGCGCGTGTTTATTCAACGTTCGGTCAAGTCATTCAATTAAATGTCGTCATTCAATGAACGCGCTAGCCATTCTAGAGGGCTATCGCGTGTGAATTCGCCACCAGAGGTGCTAGTGTAGCGTGAGGTATCCGAAATGTCAAATTACATAGGTTCTGTGGGTTAAACGAGTTTATTTCGGAAAATTAAATAATTTTGTGCAATTTTGGCATAGCTGGCATTAATTTTTGGGAAATATGAGACACGGCTCAATGATTGTCTTCGCTTTAAAAGCAGAGCCGAGAAAATGAGGTGTAAAGTTTAGCGGTCTGAAATAAAAGCTAGTTCACTGGTTTGTTTATTAACCGTTAACAGTTTTGCCTTTCGGAAACTATGTCCTCCTTCTTAAAACGAACAAACAGTCATCACATGCATTAAATAAACCTTATAGTCTTTTTCAGATAGGATGGGTACGCTGACACATCAGTGACACTTGACAAACGAATCCTTTTTACGCAATTTCTATGACAAAATGATAAATAATCATCAAGTTTAAAAGTATTTTCACTTTGTTTATAACACATGATAACAGAGATTTACTTTAATTTGTATTTGAAACCATAAATAACATTATAATGTACATAACTAAAGAAATCTAATAAATTAAATATTTTTTATCAGTAATGATTGATGCGTAAATTGAAACGTATTTTCATAGGGATTGAAACATTGAAATCGTTATAATACCGATTTAATCGTAAAATCGCTTCACGATTTTTCAACTATTGTATAAAATTTATTAAATATTTAAATTTCTTAATAAAGGATAAGCAGTTATTGGTGTAAAACCGAAAACCTTGTATAACACGACTGAGATATTACATTTAAATGGGTAGTTTAATCGTAATTCAAATAATTATCTATGTAAAATGAAGAATGGAGAGATTCTTCAAACACAGATTGATCTAATTATTAGTTTTACATAATTTTGGATGATAAATAAATATTTTTTTATTAAATCATGCAATTTTTAATTACATATCTCAAAATCGATTCTCTCTCCATACAAAATGAAATCGATAAATCATAAAATCGATTTTTTTACCTTCGATTTTCATTTTACCACATGACTATAAACTTCAAATCCCAAGTGTCAGCGTACCCATCCTATCTGAAAAAGACTATAACAGCTATGCCCGAAGACCTCACTATACAGTGGCGCCCTCTGGTGATTAGAAAAACGGTAGCCCTCATTGAATAGGAGATTCAACCAGACGACTTCTGAACGTTGATTAAACAAGCGTCACTTAGCCTTGGCGCGCAATGGTGACTTATGTCACCGTGACAGATGAGAAATATCCGTCATGGTGACAAAATAGTCACCAGTGCCTAGCCTCAGGGCCGTCTTTAACCTATTTGAGGCCCTGGGCACATTAGGATCATGGGGCCCCTATGACCTAAATATCAGTTATCATTTGGTAATCTGGCAGGAACTAGGGGGCCCCATTCGATCACGGGGCCCTGGGCACGTGCCCAGTGGGAAAGAGGGGCCTGCCTAGCCTTAAACCTAGGAACAATGACTAAGCATGGAACCCGGGCTAATATAACAAAATAACTCAATAAATTTGGTTCACTCTGACTTATGGATGCTGCTGATATATTAGAGAAGGACAGGCATAGAAAAGACGAAATTTCGAAGGTTGTCACTAGTTTCCTTTTCCCAACAGTGGGACGGCATAGGTAAATAAAGAAAGAATGGATATTTTTTAAGTAATTTATTTAAATCATAATTATACACTCTAAACCTGAATCATAGGACATCTTTTCCCAGCAATGGGACGGCATGGGTCTAGACCTTATACCAGCACCGGGATATCATAGGTGGAGGCTTTTGCCCAGCAGTGGGACAGTATAGGTTGAGGGTTTTCCCCAATAGTGGGGTCGACATAAATTTAGACCTTAGCCCAGGAGTGGAACAGCCTGGGTAGAGACCTTTTCCCATCAGAATGATAGCATAGTTTGAGACAATGGCCCAGCAGTAAAACAGCATAGGTTAATAAAGAAAGAAGAAAGGATATTTTTAAAGTAATTTATTCATATCTGATACACTATAAGCCTAAATCAGACCGTTGCCCAGTGGGACAGTATAGGTCAATAAAGAAAGAAGAAAGGATATTTTTAAAGTAATTTATTCATATCTGATACACTATAAACCTAAATCAGACCGTTGCCCAGTGGGACAGTATAGGTCAATAAAGAAAGAATAAAGGATATTTTTAAAGTAATTTATTCATATCTGATACACTATAAGCCTAAATCAGACCGTTGCCCAGTGGGACAGTATAGGTCAATAAAGAAAGATAAAAGGATATTTTTAAAGTACTTTATTTATATAGGTACACTATAAACCTGAATTGCCCAACAAAGATACCAAGCATCAAAATTTAGGAGTGGGAGTGTTTCACGTCACGCGTAACTTTAACGGGCTGTATCTTAGTCATTTTTGGTCTAATTCACAAATAAAAAAAAATACGAATCTTTTATATTCGAATAATCTAGATGACCTAGTCGGTCATCTAGATCTAGTCATTACATTTTTTACGGCAACAAGCCTATTAAAACAAAAACTAGTCAAATACCCTATTTGATAAGATTGCATACGTAATGTTTTTCATTTGTTACTTTTAAGTGTAAAATCATTTACCACAGAGAAGAGGGTACTCTTCTAACACAGGTTTTTATAAACTTAAAAGAAGCTGTACCAACCCATGTAACCCACGTCACTTTAAGTACAATAAAGATTTATTATTATTAATTTCGCCCGATAGCGAACACCAACAGTCAAATACCGTATTCCTATCACCAAAGGACCCTGCATTCTTTCCCTTTAAAGCAGGGTTTCTTAACCTTTTTGCAGTCACGGACCACTTTCACAATTTAAACTATTTCACGGACCCCAGCCATAAATATTTTTGGGAATAAAAAAAGTCTTAAATAAATATATTTAGACTGACTGATCTACTGCGGACCCCTGACACACATGCTACGGACCCCTAAGGGGTCCATGGACCCCACGTTAAGAAACCCTGCTTTAAAGAGTCTTTACCCTATCCCTTCCCTTGCACCATAGACCCCGCGTTGTTTAAGAGTCTTCATCTTCATCCACAGAGTATATTACCTGGTTGGTGGGCGACAGCCGGCTGTCGTTGTTCTGCGAGGGGGAGGTGCGGCCCTCCCCGGGACCCTCCAGCAGCTCGAACGTAACTTTGCACTCGTCGCCGCCGTACTGCAATAGAGAGGGTACTGTTGTCATACAACCCAAGACACGCCACGCTGGGCCACACAGCGCCACCTAGCCCCAAACTAAGCCGAAGCTTGTACTATGGGTACTAGACAACTGATATACTTACTGACGATACATTTTTTTTTGTAAATAAATACATATTATACATAGAAAACACCCAGACCAATACAAACAGACATGTTCATAAACACAAATGTTTGTACTGTGCGGGAATCGAACCCACGACCCTTGGCTTAGAGGGCAGAGGTCACTACCAAATGAGCAACCGAGCCTGTGTAATAGAGAGGGTACTGTTATAATGGACATATACAATGTTGACTTAATTATGTAATATCCTATTTGCATGCCATGGTTTTGGTGACAAGTGAGAATATTAGAATAATGATAACACTGTAACATCCTATGTACCACTCTTCTTGCAAATAAGAAACTATTCTATTCTATTCCAATGGAGGGTGTAAGGGAGCGACCCATCATCTTTTCGCTTCAAGCCAACCTCACCTACCAGTGGTGCATCCTGCCGAATAACAAACGAGGCGCTGGCAACCGACTGGTGGCGGTATAACCATTACGATTGAAGGCGTAGCTAAATACCACAGACCGATGACGGGCAGCAGCGTCACCGGAGCGAGAAGCTACGCCCTGCGATCGCCAACCCGCCTGCCCAGCGTGGCGATTATAAATATCAGTAAATAAATAATAAATATCAGACAACATCACATACATTGCTCCGATCCCAAAGTAAGTAGCTTAAGCACTTGTGTTATGGGTATCAGAACAACGAAGGTACCACAAATAAATAGTTAAATACAAATATAAACACCCAGACACGGAACAAACACAAGTGTTCATCACACGAATGTTTGTCCCGGGTGGGAATCAAGCCTACGACCCTTGGTTCAGAAGGCAGGGGTCACTACCAATTGAGCCACCGAGCCAGTCAATTATTATGGGTATATCCTCCAGATGTTTGCCCTGTGGCGAACAACTGGAGAGGCCTATGGACTGTGATAGGATGATGATGATGATGATGATGAAGAGGGTGGTACTGACCACTTTGACGAGGAAGGCGTTGTGGTCGTGGCGCAGCAGCCGCGCCGCCTTGCGCACGTAGGCGGCGGGCCCGCGCATGGCTGATGATGATGATGAAGGATGGCACTCACCACTTTGACGAGGAAGGCGTTGTGGTCGTGGCGCAGCAGCCGCGCCGCCTTGCGCACGTAGGCGGCGGGCCCGCGCATGGCTGATGATGATGATGAAGGATGGCACTCACCACTTTGACGAGGAAGGCGTTGTGGTCGTGGCGCAGCAGCCGCGCCGCCTTGCGCACGTAGGCGGCGGGCCCGCGCATGGCTGATGATGATGATGAAGGATGGCACTCACCACTTTGACGAGGAAGGCGTTGTGGTCGTGGCGCAGCAGCCGCGCCGCCTTGCGCACGTAGGCGGCGGGCCCGCGCATGGCTGATGATGATGATGAAGGATGGCACTCACCACTTTGACGAGGAAGGCGTTGTGGTCGTGGCGCAGCAGCCGCGCCGCCTTGCGCACGTAGGCGGCGGGCCCGCGCATGGCTGATGATGATGATGAAGGATGGCACTCACCACTTTGACGAGGAAGGCGTTGTGGTCGTGGCGCAGCAGCCGCGCCGCCTTGCGCACGTAGGCGGCGGGCCCGCGCATGGCTGATGATGATGATGAAGGATGGCACTCACCACTTTGACGAGGAAGGCGTTGTGGTCGTGGCGCAGCAGCCGCGCCGCCTTGCGCACGTAGGCGGCGGGCCCGCGCATGGCTGATGATGATGATGAAGGATGGCACTCACCACTTTGACGAGGAAGGCGTTGTGGTCGTGGCGCAGCAGCCGCGCCGCCTTGCGCACGTAGGCGGCGGGCCCGCGCATGGCTGATGATGATGATGAAGGATGGCACTCACCACTTTGACGAGGAAGGCGTTGTGGTCGTGGCGCAGCAGCCGCGCCGCCTTGCGCACGTAGGCGGCGGGCCCGCGCATGGCTGATGATGATGATGAAGGATGGCACTCACCACTTTGACGAGGAAGGCGTTGTGGTCGTGGCGCAGCAGCCGCGCCGCCTTGCGCACGTAGGCGGCGGGCCCGCGCATGGCTGATGATGATGATGAAGGATGGCACTCACCACTTTGACGAGGAAGGCGTTGTGGTCGTGGCGCAGCAGCCGCGCCGCCTTGCGCACGTAGGCGGCGGGCCCGCGCATGGCTGATGATGATGATGAAGGATGGCACTCACCACTTTGACGAGGAAGGCGTTGTGGTCGTGGCGCAGCAGCCGCGCCGCCTTGCGCACGTAGGCGGCGGGCCCGCGCATGGCTGATGATGATGATGAAGGATGGCACTCACCACTTTGACGAGGAAGGCGTTGTGGTCGTGGCGCAGCAGCCGCGCCGCCTTGCGCACGTAGGCGGCGGGCCCGCGCATGGCTGATGATGATGATGAAGGATGGCACTCACCACTTTGACGAGGAAGGCGTTGTGGTCGTGGCGCAGCAGCCGCGCCGCCTTGCGCACGTAGGCGGCGGGCCCGCGCATGCCCTCGCGCGCGCACAGCTCGGCCGCGCGCACCGACCACGGCTCGGACACGCAGTGCTGCAGCTGGGGAGATAAAGGTTGAGTTAATTACTTTAATAGCATACGTCATCTATATCTTCTTCTTCTTTTCGTGTCGATAGTAACAAAAAATAGTTTAAACCGTCCGTGACCAAAACTCCGCCACACGGACAGCATTTTCAGTAGCGAGCAGAAGGTCCTCTCGCGTACATCTGTCCGGACAAGCAGGACAGTCCAAGAGGTGAGTCATGGTCTGTGGGACCGCGCCACACTCACACCGATTTTTATTTACATCTACATACCCCCATTTGCATAAGGTGTCCTTACAGCGGCCAACCTGAACCCGAAGTCTATTCAAAGCCTTCCAGGTTGACCACGTCAAGCTTTCCCCCGGAGGAAGCTTTTTAGAGGGAGTATATAGAGAGGAGGGGTCATCTATATAGGGATGTAAGGGAGCGGCCTATCATCTTTTCGCTCCGAGCCAACCTCACCTGCCCGTGGTGCATCCTGCCGAATAACGAACGAGGCGCTGGCGACCGACTGGTGACGGTATAACCATCACAATTGAAGGCGTAGCTAAATACTAAAGACCGGTGACGGGCAGCAGCGTCACCGGAGCAAGAAGCTACGCCCTGCGATCGCCAACCCGCCTGCCCAGCGTGACGATTATGGGTATATCCTCCAGATGTTTGCTCTGGCGAACAACTGGAGAGGCCTATGTCCAGCAGTGGACTGCAATAGGCTGATGATGATGATGACTTTAATAGCATACGTGACAATGAAAAATTAGACAATACTAACAAAACCGCCCTCGCTTCGCTTCGGGTTGTTTTTTTTTTGACATGCCACACTGGGCCATCTAGCCTCAAACTAAACCGAAGCTTGTACTATGGGCACTACACAACTGATAAACTTACTTAGATACTTTTTTTTGTAAATAAATACATATTATGTGTCTTCTAAAACACACAGCGTTAGTATGAAGAAAGCTGATGTGAACATGCCTTTAAACCAGTTGTCTATGGCCGAAACTTACCAAATTGTCTATGTTTCCTACCAGTGTGCACCTAACGAGGGTGCCTGTCACTAATGACATCTCATAGCGTTTGTGAATTTTGCCGGCTAAACATCGTGAAGTTTCAAAATTTTATTTTTGTGATAAAAGTAATAATGAAACTTATAAATAAGTGTGTTATAAAATCACACAGCGTCCGTATTTCTCGGGATTTATGTTTTTCCCGCAAAATTGTAGTGAAATACCGTGATGAAAACGGAATGTGTCGAACCATGCGGTAGAGGTAAAGAAGTCAAGAATTTTTCATCAAATCTCCCAAGGAGATTCACGGTGAGATCAACGCTCAGAGAGCGTGGTTTCTGATCTTTTGTCATCTCCCTTATCTGCGGAGGATGAGGAGGACATATCATCATCTCGTCATAACGAGACTCGCAAGAAATTTTGTAAGTACAGACCAGTTTTAACCGGCTCGGAACCGCGTGTTGGTGCTTTATTACCTACAGCATTTGGGACACATCTCTCAATATTTAACACTATCACATTTAGATACTGTTTCTAAACATACTTGCGATTTTAATCCATCTGTACAACCAACTGCCCCACTTCATTTCAATTCATAATCTTACATTCCATTTTTTCGACAAAGCCAGTGAACAGGGAATGTCTACGAGATTTAGTCCATCTGCAAAATCTGGCACACCTATAGAGTTTGACCGATTTAGAAAGGTTTTCAGTACAAGAGAGCTTTGTAGGTCTTAGACTTGTTATGGAACTGTGCCATGTTAACAAGGGTGAAGGTTATTTACCTACCACTGCCTATTGGCAGGTTTAACTAACAATATTTCAGGACAGAGACATTTACATTTAGAATTACATGAAATACCTACATGTCTGGACTTTCACAAGCCCAAATATTTGATATAAAAATATTTTTTGGTTGGTACCACAGCCCTACTGTATGTTTTAATAAATAGTGTAAATGTGGAACATCTAATGCGACCATTACCTGGTTTCAGATGTGTTAATGATACTTTTTGTATTTTTTATTCTGTAAAATAAATAATTCAGATTCTAATATGAAGTGTCTGAGACCACAATGCAAATTATATGTGGCTATAGGGCTGAGTGCATTGAAGTGAGGCAGTATAAGATTCAGAGGAAATAGAAAACCCTAATTTGAGAGGCACTCATATAGATAGATCTATACATTTCACATATAGGAATGTCAATTTCACTGATGATTGATGCCTTACAGGCTACTATAACTTCACAACAGGTTATCACACCTGGCTCAATACATCTTCCGAGAGGGAGAAAAGAGAATCAGGCTGATCAGAGCTATGTTATTTGTTTCCCTAACCTGAAGATTGTCTGGAAGTGATCGCTGGTAGCAATAAGTGCACCTAGATTGAGTTATGTTCAATTTTTAATGTACCTTCCTATAACATTGAGTTTGTGCATTAAAGAGTTTCTATCTCAGCACATTACAGGTTCAGGGTGCAGAGGTTTATAAATTACAAAATAAGGACTATAAATTAGTAGTAACAGTAATTTGTGTAACATCTTAATACATAAAGAGATTGATCACAACAAAAAGTTGATGACAGAACTCCTAAATTAGTTGCATAAATCTACCCCTCTTCTCACGGAGGGAAGGGGGGGGGGGGAGCATTGCAAGTGGGGCAAACTAAAGGAACCCCCCCTTTGCAGTTTCCCAATAATCAGGTTTATAATGTTAACCTCAAGTGAAACTCCTGTATAACCAAGCATTATCAACTTTTCTTAGGTACTATTTATCTCAAACTGGAGTTGAGAGGATCTTTTTTATAGACCAATGAGTGGCTGGACAATAAAGTCCTTAGTTCATTGCTTGCCCCTTGGAGCTCTTATCAGTTCCAAGAATGTTTGCCACAATATTTAATTGGGTTGCGGAGACCCTATGACCTCAAGGTTTCCATATAATTTTATACCTGGCTAGATTATATTAAGCTTGTGAAAGACCTTCTGACAAACTACTTACTCGGGTCTCGGAGACACTGAGAACAACTGGAAACCTAATGAGTGAGCTAGCATGTGTATAACAAAGTCAGTTCTAAAGCCTGTTCAGGAACTAAAATATCCCAGGTGTTCCTATTCCCCATGGAACATTAGACCAGAACAAGATAAGACTTCGGGAGTCTTAGGGAAGGTAACAAAGAATTAAATTAATCAACAAGATATTGAGTTGCACAAACAGTTCACTAAAACAAGCTCAGGGCTTATTTAGTTTGCAAAACTTTTACAACTTACATAATTTTGAATAGTAGACCTTGATGTCGCAAGTACACAAGTCTCCAATTTTCTTTACTCTGGTTTCCTTTAACTGAGAGAATATTAAGTACAATATCAATAGTACTGATAGTAGTGCTTCATTTCCTGATAACAAATGCAGCGGATGCAGACTAGGGAGCTCGTTTGAGCAGTTATCTATCAGAGATTTGAGCACCATACCAGCTCCCCTGTATAGGTGGGGTTTTTGCTTATAAGTACTGTGTTCTCTTTATACACTCACTGCACATATTTTCTGCTCTCTGCATGACCCAGACATTGACTGGTGGAGAATTCTCCTAACATTGGGTTCGCCTTTTGAACCATTTTGTACAATAAAGTTTACAAATTATAATTATATTTGCAACAATAAACAGTCAGCGGATGACTTTAAACAGAGCACATGATTTATTCGAATCAGATATCAGAAGGGAAACAATCCCTAGTATTACTGAAACTGACAATCAGGCTCTTAGAACTGACCGAGAGGCTTCTCATGATACTCTCAGCCACCCATCTCCCGGAGAGATTACACAAAATTGCAGACTGCCGGACAAGGTGTTGCAAAGTACCAGAGTGGCATTTTTCCCCCAGCCGCGGAGGCTATGTTCAGAGAGTGGGGGTGTCCCAGACGTAGATTTGTTCGCGTCACGAGAGTCGGCTGGTGTACCCAAGTATGTAACTCCAGAAATGGCTTGCAAATTTTTTGCAACTCCCATCAGCCGACAATGGGACCTTATGTTGGGACGGGCATTTCCCCCACCCAGCTTAGTATTTGTATCAAGAATACCTTAATACTGGATCAAAGGAATTTATATACTAAGTTAATTGTTCCGGAGTGAACCAAGTGCTTTTGGTTATCAGACCATAAGAAGCAGGCAATTTTTGCCAATACTGGACCTGCGGAGGGTCTTAATAGAGAACACCACGGGCACCTGGCCTCTTTAAGTAGACATGTTGTCTCTTCTGACTTAGAAGATTGAGGGTAGACTAAACAAGTTGCCTTGAATCCATAGGAGAACAAACTTAAAAGTAGTTGACGGACATCTACCTTAACATCATACAGTTCCCCAATTAAGTTGACTTAGTGTGGGAATTATCAAGTGGTTTCTCAATGGCCTGAGGGCTAACAAATTGCCCAATTTCTAGCAAGATAGACTAGAATAAAAGCTAGCATACAGAACTATCAGTATGCACAAATCAGCTGTATCTACTTACTGTATGGCATCAGAAGTAGTTTTCAAAATTGTCTTCTTTATCCAGCAGGTATTGAGAGCATTTTCTCCTGCCTGATCTGAACGACAAAATTACTTGTGTCGGACACTAAGATTTTGTCAAATATCTAAATAATTTTTGCAATATTTGCTAAATATTGCTTTTAGATGGGCAGCCTTTTAGTTCTGCCTCGTGTTTCAGGTCATAGAGTCTATGATCTCACCTTACTTAATATATATTCTTAAAATCGAATAGATATGACAGACAAACCTACTATAGGGTCTAAATTTGACTCTCAAGACTGATTCCAGAACCCGCAGGCATTCTGCATGGTTGCTACGGCAGCATCCGAATCAACAGATTTGTCCTGTGATGACAGATGATGTCACATCAAGGATACGAATCCTATATGATGATATAAGGATATCTAACTATTGAAAGGGTACAGATCAGAAGACTAGTTTGTTCATACCATTATCAGAATGGTGAACTATTATTGCAAACTGGATTGTAGTATCTTAAAGGATGCTAAGAGTGATGCCTCACCAGGCAGTATCAGATCAGCTGTAGCCTCAAGAAGTTGGCTAGGGTATTGTCTGATTACCTGTCCAGAAAATATTAGAATGTCTGAAATGCATTCAGGCAATTAAGGAGTATTATTTAATGGTCATCCAATGAATAGTGTACTTAGTACCAATTCAAACAGTATTTATTTACTGTGCCAGCTATTCTAATATGCAAATAAGTTGTTATTTTTCTTATTAATTATAACAAACTTGCTTCTTTGCAGGGCACTTAGCCTTGTTGAGACATTTGATCTCATTTCATTTAGAAACTGTTAGTAGTTTCACCTACAGCTTTTACTGTAAGTATGTTGATTTTAATTAAATATACATATATGTATATGAATACAAAATATGTAGTTCATATAGACCAAGGTATGTGGATGTATCAGAAGAAATAAATTAAGTTGTTATTTGTTTTTAATTTTGAATAAACAAATTGTTCTAAATACTTTTATAAACATATTCATCATAGCGTTTGTGTTTCCCACCAGCAGATACCAAACAGGTCTTCATACTAACGCTGTGTGTTTTAGAAGACACATAATATGACTGTTTTGCACTACAACAAAACAGGTATTATGTGTTGAATAAAACACACAGCGTTGCAGCAATGCTCTTGCTGGTGATCTGAAGACTACTATGAGATGTCATTAGTGACAGGCACCCTCGTTAGGTGCACACTGGTAGGAAACATAGACAATTTGGTAAGTTTCGGCCATAGACAACTGGTTTAAAGGCATGTTCACATCAGCTTTCTTCATACTAACGCTGTGTGTTTTATTCAACACATAATACCTGTTTTGTTGTAGTGCAAAACAGTCATATTATACATAGAAAACACCCAGACCAATACAAACAGACATGTTCATTCACACAACGTTACCATAGCAACCTAAACATTCGACTGGCTCGGTGGCTCAATTGGTAGTGACCTCTGCCTTCTGAGCCAAGAGTCGTGGGTTCGATCCCCACACATTACAAACATTTGTGTGCATGAACATGTCTGTTTGTATTGGTCTGGGTGTTTTCTGTGTATAATATGTATTTATTTACAAAAAAAAATACCTAAGTAAGTTTATCAGTTGTCTAGTACCCATAGTACAAGCTTCGGCTTAGTTTGGGGCTAGATGGCGCTGTGTGGCCCAGCGTGATATGTCTTGGATTATTATTATTATATAACACCAAAAACACAAAAAATACACAAAATTCGATTCGTGTAATTTCGATGTTTGCATCAAAACACAAAAAGTACACAAATCAAACACACACCTGTCTAACGGCAATGGAGACGAGCTTGTCGAGCGTGTAGGCCGGGATCAGCATGAACGCCGGATACAAACACAAAACATACCAAAGTATACGCTAGAAACAGTATAAACGCCGGATAAAACACAACAATACACAAATCAAACACAAAAAATACACAAATTTCCATTCGAGTATTTTTGACGTTTGTATCAAACACAATAAATACACAAATCAAACACACACCTGTCTAACGGCGATGGAGACGAGCTTGTCGAGCGTGTAGGCCGGGTACGCCTTGATGCCCAGCATCTCGCGCGCCGCGTCCTCGTACGCGCCCGCCTCCGTGTTCCCTTCACTAGCTCTAAGAGAGGATGCCACTCGGAGGCAGACGGAGATGGCTCAGACTAGATAGTGCCGAATGCGGGACGCCCAAGATCGAGCATAGAGGCCTATGCTCAACAGTGGACTACCAAGGGCTGATAATGAGATTTCTCCAAAGTACAAGATCTCAAAGTGGCGCATAGGCCTCTCTTTGATCGGACATAGATCCAGCAGTGGATTAAGACTGATGACGATGATGAGATTTCTCCTCGAGCTCAAGATCGATCAAAGTGGCCTATATCCAGCAGTTTGACAGCGAAAGGCTAATGATGATGATGCAGAAACCCCCTAATCAAACACACCTAGCTGACAGCAATGGAGTCGAGCTTGTAGACCGTATACACCGGGAACAGCATGAACGCCAGATACAAACACAAAACATACCCAAATCAAACACACATGTCCGACAGCAATAGACTAGCTTGTCGACCGTATACGCTAGGAACAGTATAAACGCCGGATAAAACACAACAATACACAAATCAAACACAAAAAATACACAAAATTCCATTTGAGTATTTTTGACGTTTGCATCAAACACAATAAATACACAAATCAAACACACACCTGTCTAACGGCGATGGAGACGAGCTTGTCGAGCGTGTAGGCCGGGTACGCCTTGATGCCCAGCATCTCGCGCGCCGCGTCCTCGTACGCGCCCGCCTCCGTGTTCCCGTCGAGCACTCCCTTCACCAGCTCCAAGAGCGCGTTGTAGTACTCCGCTGGGGAGGACACGTCCGCCGGCAAGTCTGGAAGAGGGAGACGGATTGGTTAATACTATTTAAAAAAATCATCCGGCTCGAAGGACCGTTAAGGTATACGACCTAATGGCTTCCCTACGCTTGATGGAAAGCAAAAAAGAGGCCCAAGTCGTTGCGATAATGGGCAATGACAATGGGTCAGTTACCACCGCTATGCCGGCCCAATCCTAACCCTCCACGAGCTCCGGAGACCCTACTCACCGGCAGAAACGCCACCCGGAGGTAATTTAGCTGTGGCATCCTATAGGGAAGGGGGGGATTTAAGGGGGCGACCCATCATCATTCTGCTCCAAGCCAAATTGACCTGCCCGTGGTACATCCTGCCGAATAACAAACGAGGCGCTGGCGACCGACTGGTGGCGATATAAAAATCACAACTGAAGGCGTAGCTCAATACCACAGACCGATGACGGGCAGCAGCGTCACCGGAGCGAGGAGCTACGCTCTGCGATCGCCGTCCCGCCTGGCCAACGTGGCGATTATGGGATATATCCTCCAGATGTTTGCCCTAAGTGGCGAACAACTGGAGAGGCCTATGTCCAGCAGTGGACTGAAATAGGCTGATGATGATTCTATAGGGTGGAGGTGCTTCCCCGAACGGGTGGCTCAGTATAGTGTCTTGTGTACTCAATGTTGGGTTTTAGCCCTTTAGGTGTGCCCTACGGCTATCAGGTACAACAACGAGGACGTTCACAAGAGACGTGTCTCCTGTCATCATCATCAGCCTATTGCAGTCCACTGCTGGACATAGGCCTCTCCAGCTGCTCGCCACCTAGGGCAAACATCTGGAGGATATATCCATAATCGCCACGCTGGGTAGGCGGGTTGGCGATCGCAGGGCGTAGCTTCTCGCTCCGGTGACGCTGCTGCCCGTCATCAGTCTGTGGTATTTAGCTACACCTTCAATTGTGATGGTTATACGCCACCAGTCGGTCGCCAGAGCCTCGTTTGTTATTCGGCAGGATGCACCACGGGCAGGTGAGGTTGGCTTGGAGCGGAAAGATGATAGGCCGCTCCCTTACATCCATTGTACCACATCTCCTTGTACCTCCTGTACTACATCATATAGTGTCTAGTGTACTCACTGTTGGGCTTCAGTCTCAGCGCAGCGGCGACGCTAGGGTGCGCCCTGCGGCTGTCGGCCCGCTCGGCGTCGGCCAAGGCCAGCGCAGTGCGTCGCGCGCCGTATAGTGTGGTGTGTACTCACTGTTGGGCTTCAGTCTCAGCGCAGCGGCGACGCTAGGGTGCGCCCTGCGGCTGTCGGCCCGCTCGGCGTCGGCCAAGGCCAGCGCAGTGCGTCGCGCGCCGTATAGTGTGGTGTGTACTCACTGTTGGGCTTCAGTCTCAGCGCAGCGGCGACGCTAGGGTGCGCCCTGCGGCTGTCGGCCCGCTCGGCGTCGGCCAAGGCCAGCGCAGTGCGTCGCGCGCCGTATAGTGTGGTGTGTACTCACTGTTGGGCTTCAGTCTCAGCGCAGCGGCGACGCTAGGGTGCGCCCTGCGGCTGTCGGCCCGCTCGGCGTCGGCCAAGGCCAGCGCAGTGCGTCGCGCGCCGTATAGTGTGGTGTGTACTCACTGTTGGGCTTCAGTCTCAGCGCAGCGGCGACGCTAGGGTGCGCCCTGCGGCTGTCGGCCCGCTCGGCGTCGGCCAAGGCCAGCGCAGTGCGTCGCGCGCCGTATAGTGTGGTGTGTACTCACTGTTGGGCTTCAGTCTCAGCGCAGCGGCGACGCTAGGGTGCGCCCTGCGGCTGTCGGCCCGCTCGGCGTCGGCCAAGGCCAGCGCAGTGCGTCGCGCGCCGTATAGTGTGGTGTGTACTCACTGTTGGGCTTCAGTCTCAGCGCAGCGGCGACGCTAGGGTGCGCCCTGCGGCTGTCGGCCCGCTCGGCGTCGGCCAAGGCCAGCGCAGTGCGTCGCGCGCCCGCCAGCCGCTGGCACACGGCGCCGTGCAGCCGCAGGAACAGGTACCACGACGACGTGCACACGAAGCGAGCCTCCTGCGGACATAACTTAGTGTTACAACGCGATATAAATGTCGTGGCCAAATCGACGAATTGATCAATTCACGAAGTGGCCAACTAATGGTAACCAAATCATCTTAACTAATATTATAAAGCTGAAGAGTTTGTTTGTTTGTTTCTTTGTTTAAACGCGCTAATCTCAGAAACTACTGGTCCGAATTAAAAAATTCTTTTTGTGTTGAATAGACCATTTATCAAGGAAGGCTTTAGTCCATATAACATCACGCTGCAACTATTAGGAGCGAAGAAATAATGGAAAATGTAAAAAAAAAAAGGGGAAAAAAATAACTATTCCACGCGGGCGAAGCCGCGAACACAGCTAGTAATTTATGTGTCTTTAACGTTATTGTTTTCTTTTTTCTATTGTTATTATTTTGTGCTGTGTAATCTGTACCTATGTATTGTCTGTACCTTTTAAAGGCCAATAAATTTTGCTTTCTTTCTTTCTTATATTAAAGAGTGAACACAACAAAACCACCGCCTCCTAACGACACACTGTTACAACCGACGATCGGTCCCTAGGCGCCATACATCGTGTACCACAGACTATTTAGTTATTTTATTTTATTTATTAGGTACAAAGTTACAGCAATACATTTACAACTTAGACAAACACTGACATACAAGTAGGGTATAAATCCACGATCATGTGTACACAGTGTGTTAAGCAACACATCATAAAAAAACACAATAATGACAAATATTCTTTTAATATATTAATAAACATAAATACTAATAAATATATATAATATATGTATATATGGAAAATATGATTTAGGATTTATATTATGAGTCATGTCAAGTTACTTAGTTTGAATGGGCCGTTTGCCCCAACTCGACGTCTATGCGCCTATTCTGCGTGAGTTACTACAGACTATGAGACTCACGTTAGGCGGACGGTCCCTAAGCGCCATACGTCATGTACTACAGACTATGAGACTCACATTAGGCGGATGGTCCCTAAGATTCGCGTTAGGCGAATGGTCCCTAAGATTCGCGTTAGGCGAATGGTCCCTAAGACTCGCGTTAGGCGGATGATCCCTAAGACTCGCGTTAGGCGGACGGTCCCTAGGCGCCATACGTCATGTACTACAGACTAAGACTCGCGTTAGGCGGACGGTCCCTAGGCGTCATACGACATGTACTACAGACTAAGACTCGCGTTAGGCGGACGGTCCCCAGGCGCCATACGTCATGTACTACAGACTAAGACTCACGTTAGGCGGATGGTCCCTGTAGTCGTCCTCCAGGTCGTGGCTCTCCAGCTTGATGTCCCCCTTAACTGCCGAGTCTTCGTTGCTGCTGCTGCGCTTGACCGTGTGCGCAGCGTGCGAGCTCTCTGCAAACATTCGGACATTGTAGACCAACAGTTACAGAGTAACCATCATCATCATCCCCTTAGCGTTGTCCCGGTTTGTGCCTCTAGGCCCAGGGTCCGCTTTGACCATGATCCTAGATTTAGAGAGTCTGGTTATTACATTGAAGCGACTGCCATCTGACCTTCGTAACCCTCAGAAAGGGGAACCAGACAAATTTGGATCATGGTTACACATTCAGAATTAAACTGGATGTGCAGGTTTCCTCACGATGTTTTCCTTCACCGCTAAGCTAGTGGTATAATTCCGCACATAGATTTTTGCAAATCCAGAGGTGCGTGCCCCGCGCGGATTCGAACCGACGGCCTTACCACTAGGCTACCACGGCTCCACAGACTAACCATCATATCTATATCTAGATATAATAAATCTGTAGAGAGGTCAATTCTGTACATGATATATTTTTTCAAAATAACTATCAGGGGGTAATCAGTGATCGATACTGATGCCAGAAATGCAATCAGTAAAATTTTTGTCTGTCTGTCCGTCCGTCCGTCCGTTGGTCTGTCTGTATGTTCGTTATAGAAACAAAAACTACTGAACGGATTTTAACGAAACTTGGTACAATTATTCTTCGTACTCCTGGGCAGGTTATAGTATACTTTTATCACGCTACAATCAATAGGAGCAGAGCAGTGATGGGAATTGTTGGGAAAACGGGATGTTTGCCCCCAAGTGGCGAACAACTGGAGAGGCCAATGTCCAACAGTGGACTGCGATATATGATACACACCTTTGCCGTCCGTGTTATTATTGTTCTTAGGCTTATTTTCTTTATCGTTCTTGTTATGTCTCCCGCTCTTGTCCGACGCGTTGTCGGACTCCGAAGACTGTGAACAAGGAAACAAACATAAGTGACCAATTCATAATAAATACGATTATATTTGGATGTTAATAAATAAATAAATAACCCAATACATGCCACGCTGGGCCACACAGCGCCATCTAGTTCCAAACTAAGCCGAATCTCGTATTATGGGTACTAGACAACTGATAAATTTACTTAGATACATTTTTTTTCTGTAAATAAATACATATTATACATAGAAAACACCCAGACCCATACAAACAGACATGTTCATGCACACAAATGTTTGTACTGTGTGGGGATCGAACCCACGACCCTTGGCTCGGTGGCTCAATTGGTAGTGACCTCTGCCTTCTTATAATATGTATTTATTTACAAAAAAAATGTATCTAAGTAAGTTTATCAGTTGTCTAGTACCCATAGTACAAGCTTCGGCTTAGTTTGGGGCTAGATGGCGCTGAGTGGCCCAGCGTGGCATGTTTTGGGTTATTTATTTATATTAAATAAGACATCAAACAGGTCCCCACCTCTTGCTTCTCCTGCTTGACAGACGAGCCATTGTTGGGCGTCTTGTCCTCCGCCGGTTCCGTAGGACTGTCCGGGCTGGGCGGGTCCTCCTTCTCTTCTGTTAACAAACACAATAACAAGTTTAGTTCCACGCAACACTAAGAGATGGCGCTGACTGTACATTTTTCTATAAAGTCATGATGCACACAAGATAGTACTTCGATAATTTAATGAGTAAAAGAGACGTCAGTAGGAAGGCAGCATGCTTGTATCAACACTGAATTTCAGTAAATGCACATCGCATGTATTTTCATCATTGTCTCATGTGTCAGAGCAGTGTATCGGTCGATGGAGACCGAGCAGTATATCGGTCGATGGTGACCCGAGCAGTGCATCGGTCGATGATGGTGACCCGAGCAGTGCATCGGTCGATGATAGTGACAACAGTGTATCGGTCGATGGTGACCCAGCAGTGTATCGGTCGATGGTGACCGAGCAGTGTATCGGTCGATAGTGACCGAGTAGTGTATCGGTCGACGGAGACAATGCGTCGGTCGATGGTGACCCAGCAGTGTATCTGTCGATAGTGACTACAGTGTATCGGTCGATGGTGACCGAGCAGTGTATCGGTCGATGGTAACCGAGCAGTGTTTCGGTCGATGGTGACCCAGCAGTGTATCGGTCGATAGTGACTACAGTGTATCGGTCGATGGTGACCGAGCAGTGTATCGGTCGATGGTAACCGAGCAGTGTTTCGGTCGATGGTGACCCAGCAGTGTATCGGTCGATAGTGACTACAGTGTATCGGTCGATGGTGACCCGACCAGTGCATCGGTCGATGGTGACCGAGCAGTGTATCGGTCGATGGTGGCCGAGCAGTGTGGTCGATCGGCGGCTAGTCTCACATACCTTCGTCCCGCTCGTCGTCGGACAGCGGCTGCCGCGGTGCGAGAACAGATCGGGCAGGAAGTGCCTCAGCAGCTGCTTGATGCGTCGCTTCTCGCCTTCTGGATGGCGGTCTGCCGCCGGGCGTGGTGGATGAGCAGTTCCCGTGCAGTCGCGCAGGATTTTGATGGCTGCGGGCAAAGGTATGAGCATGAATACGTTGTATGCAACAGTAATACTTCACGCTGCCTCCGGGGCAAGTCAGCATCGTGTGGGACTCACACCTCCCAAAATGGAGGGCATAACCCACTTAACCCCCGTATGTCGCCAGTGGGCAGCAAGCTGCAGGGACACGGGTAGCGCCGTAGCATGCGGCCGCATCCTCGGTGGCTCAATTGGTAGTGACTGACTGACTCGGTGGCTCAATTGGTAGTGATTCCTGCCTACCCAAGGGTCGTGGGTTCGATTCTCGCACAGTGCAAATATTTGTCTTCATAAACATGTCTGTTTGTAATGGTCTGGGTGTTTTCTATGTATAATATGTATTTATGTTGAATATATGAACGCGCCCAAAAATGATTTGTTCCCCGGGTTGTTAAATGATATTGTACGGGTGTCGGTACATATAGTACGGGTGTCAGTACATACAGTCGGGTGTCAGTACATACAGTACGGGTGTCAGTACATATAGCACGGGTTGTCAGTACATATAGTACGGGTGTCAGTACATATAGCACGGGTGTCAGTACATATAGCACGGGTGTCAGTACACATAGCACGGGTGTCAGTACATATAGTACGGGTGCCGGTACACACCTTCCTGCCGCGAGTGCATGCCGTAGTCCAAGGCGAGGTGCGGGCCGGGCCGTCTCGCGGCGTAGGCGCTCTCCAGCTCGTTGAACAGCGACTTGGAGCGCATCGCCTTCAGGTCGTTCTGCTTGAAGTTGATCCCCTGGTGGTCGAGCGACTTGAGGTAGTACTTCTCGTTCTGCTCGCGCCATTGCTGTTGAAGCCCTGTGGAGGCGATAAAATAAATAAATATCAAACATCACATACATTGCTCCGATCCCTCAAGGTTAAGCACTTGTGTTACTAATAAAACTCGTTGATGTTCGCAACAGACTAAAAATTTATTATGAAAAGAGCAATGGTTGTACAAATGAGTTTCAAAAATTACTCACTAGATGGCGTTAGTAGTAACACAAAATAGGCTAGTAACTTTATTTTGATACACTATACTGATTACTACACTATACTATACTGATTCCTATTTACTAACAGTTATGGGTATCAGAACGACGAACTAACATAAACAGACACGGAACAAACACAAATGTTTGTACCAGGTGGGGATCGAACCCACAACCCCTTGGTTCAAAAGTAATACCAATGGAGCCACCGGGTCAGTCGACCGAATAGAGTCGAAACAACCCAAGACAAAACCGAGTACATTAAATACAGAACTCAAACTTCTTCTAGAGTCGATAACTACACTACTATATACCTCTAACGTGAGATCAAAGCCCAAGACGCGAATCGAATTATCGGTCAGCAAGTCTTCAAGAACCCAATAAAAAACATATTTTAGAAATTGAGACGTCAGTAGGAAGGCAGCATGCGTGTATCAACACAGACGTTCTGTCGAATGCACATCGCACGTGTTTCATCATTGTCTCATTTACTATATTAAAGGGACGAGTTGTCTAGAGAGGTAGGGCATAGCGAATCTTCGCTCGAATTGAGCCGCCCGTCCGGGGAAGGACCTCCGCCCTATAGAATACCGCAGCCAAATGACCTCTGCATCGTGTTTCTGCCGGTGAGTAGGGTTTCCGGAGCTCGTGGGGTTTGGGGCCAGCATGGTAGTGGCAACTGACAGGTATCTGACCAGTTACTTGCCCGTCGTCACAGCGACTTAGGCTTCTCTTTCGCTTTCCATCAGGCGTAGGGAAGCCATTATGTCGAGCTACTATAAAAAAATACTAAGTACCACACAGAACTGCACCCACGTACCTTTTGCGCCTCCCGCCACTCCTCCTCCTTGGCTTTCAGACGCCGAAGCACAACGGGCACGGCGACCACGGGATTCTTCTTCAGACCGGCGATTATGTCCACTGCCTACAAACAAGGGAACCAACGTTTTATATAACATATAAATACTAATATTCGACAGGCTCGGTGGCTCATTTGGTAGTGACCTCTGCCCTCTGAGCCAAGGGCCGTGGGTTCGATTCCCGCACAGTACAAACATTTGTGTTCATTAACATGTCTGTTTGTATTGGTCTGGGTGTTTTCTATGTATAATATGTATTTATTTACAAAAAAAAATGTATCTAAGTAAGTTTATCAGTTGTCTAGTACCCATAGTACAAGCTTCGGCTTAGTTTGGGGCTAGGTGGCGCTGTGTGGCTCAGCGTGGCATGTCTTGGGTTATTTATATTATAAATGGGAAAGTGTGTGTCTGTCTGTCTTTCTTTCACGGCAAAATGGAGCGACGAATTGACGTGACTTTTTAAGTGGAGATAGTTGAAAGGATGGAGAGTAACATAGGCTACTACACATCATTATTCATCATCATCATCAGCCTATTGCAGTCCACAGCTGGACATCTCTAGTAATTTATTATGTTACTAGCTGTGTAGTAGTGGGATGTAAGGGAGCGACCTATCACCTTTTCGCTCCAAGCCATCCTCACCTGCCCGTGGTGCATCCTGCCGAACAATAAACGAGGCTCTGGCAAACCGACTGGTGGCGGTATAACCATCACGATAGAAGGCGTAACTAAATACCACAGGCCGATGAGGGGCAGCGGCGTCATCGGAGCGAGAAGCTGCGTCCTGCGATCGCCAACCCGCCTGCCCAGCGTGGCGATTATGGGTATATCCTCCAGAAGTTTGCTCTGAGTGGCGAGCAACTGGAGAGGCCTATGTCCAGCAGTGGACTGCAATAGGCTGATGATGATGAGTTGACCAATAATAATCGACAGAAAAATTATAATAAAGCTCGAAGAAGCTGGGAACATCACATTTGAACCAACTCACCATTTTTGCCAAAAAAATAATAAAAAAAAATCTACATTCTAACTACAATATAAAATAAAACTAACTACATAGCAAATAATAAATAAAATAATAAATAGCAACAGGCCCTATAAAAGCATGCATTTGTTTCAAAAACTACTTGTCTGTGTGCTTCTGTTGAGGCGAATGTAAAGTAAGTAATGTAACACAGTGCGGATATAGAGTACAGTGCAATGCGGATAGTGTAGTGTAGTGCAGTGCGGCTAATGTAATGTAGTGCAGTACGATGCTGCTAATGTAGTGTAGTATAATACGGATACTGTAGATCAGTGTGGCGAATGTAGTATCTAATGCGTATAGCGTAGTCCAGTGTTATGTATTGCAATGCGTAAAATGCATTGCAGTTTAGTGAAGTGCAGACAGTTTAGTCTAGTGCGGATAGTGTAGGATAATGTAATTTAGTGTTGACACTTATTGATTTCGGATGATGTAACTTTGTGCGGATACTGTATTGCAGTGCGGAAAATGTACTTCAGTGCGGACAGGGTAGTGTAGTGCGGATTCAATCGTGCGTTAGAGGGCGGGCGTACCACCTTATCGCCGTATATACGGCGCAGCGCCCTCTGGTGGATGGTGGGCGAGTGTCCGCCGAGGTACTCGTCAAGCCTTTTATATAGTGAGAACAGTGCAATGTGTATAATGTAATACAGACAGTGTCGTTTAGTGTGGTAAATGTAATTTAGTGCGGATTGCGTCTTCAATGCCATTTAGTGCAGCAATGTAATTCAGTGCGGATAAAGTCATCTAGGGCGGATAGTGCATTAAAGTGCGGATAGTGTAGTTCAGTGCGGATATTATCATCTAGTGCGGATATTGTCATCTAGTGTGGGTATTTTCATCTAGTGCGGATATTGTCATCTAGTGCGAATAGTATAGTACAGTATGGTGTGGTGTGTAGTATGCGTGTGTGCCGGTAGTAACGTGTGGGCATGCGTTAGAGGGCGGGCGTCGCGTACCACCTTATCGCCGTATATGCGGCGCAGCGCCCTCTGGTGGATGGTGGGCGAGTGTCCGCCGAGGCACTCGTCGAGCCGTTAATATAGTGATGATAGTGCAATGTATATAAGGAATTACGGATAGTTTAGTGTAGTGCGGATAGTGTCATTTAGCGCTAACAATGTCATTCCGTGCTGACAATGTAATTTAGTGCGGATTATGTCATCTAGGTCTGATAGTGTATTGCAGTGCGGGTAATGTCATCTAATGCGGATAGTGTAGTTCAGTGCAGATATTGTCATCTAGTGTGGGTATTGTCCTCTAGTGCTAGTGTAGTACGGTGTGTAGTATGCACGTGTGCCGGTAGTAACGTGTGGGCATGCGTTAGAGGGCGGGCGTCGCGTACCACCTTATCGCCGTATATGCGGCGCAGCGCCCTCTGGTGGATGGTGGGCGAGTGTCCGCCGAGGCACTCGTCGAGCCGCTGCCGGGCCGCCTCCTCGGCACTCATGCGAGACAGCTTCTTTTGCACGCCTTCCAGCACGCGGATGGTGGCCGCGTTCGTCTCTATTACCACGTCCAGCTGTACAGACAAACGGATTTATTTATATATTTATGTTCCGAACAGATTTCGGACTGAGCGACCGCTTTATGGAAGCTGTTGTATTTATGGCGTAACTATACCATTCGTGCCATTAAGTCATGGAATGCCCTTCCAGCTCATGTGTTTCCTTCCTCTTACAGTCCTGCGTTCTTTAGGCGGGGCGTGAAACGGCATCTCAGTGGGCCTTCAGGGTTAGGGCGACAAGCGCAATGGGTTTGTTCTATTGTGCCTGTCGACCTAACTTTTGGACTTTACAACCGCTTACCATCAGGTGGAGTGAGGTCATCCTGAAAGCCATTCTAATAAAAAACCAATTTGACGCCCGTGGCAAATACATCGGTTTATCACAAAATGTGTAATAATAAATGTTGGTAGTTTGGATTTTCATCTGACCGGGGGCCCCTTACGGCTGGGGGCGCTAAGATTCGCTATTCCCTACCTCTCTTAAATTGTTATTGGGGGAGGCCTATGTTCAACAGTGGGCGATGAAAATCACAGGGCATACCACAGTGGGTCACATAGAGCCATCTAGTAATATTATTATTAGTAAGTACTAGCTGACCCGGCAGACTTCGTAACGCCCGTTATTCGCCTTTTAAACCTTCTCTGGACTTCCACTAAATAAAACTCCGTTTGCTCGAAAAGAAGACACATTTATTGTCAACGCTGTACCTATATATGCAACTGTCGAAACACAATGCCTCTGCGATGTAACTAAGGATAGTGACATCTATCGGTAAATGAAGCAAAATAAAGTTAGATGTTATGTACAACGTGACCGTTTTCTAGAGATCGAACATACCGCCCACCATGGCCGAATGGACATCACTATTCCGCCCACCATGAACCAATACCATCTTCAATAAAAGCGGACTGTATGATTATAAAAGTTTCAAGTTAAAGTTCAATTAAGTATTGATTCGAGCCGCCATAGTGGTTAGCATCCAAATACGCAATAGATCAATGTTAAATTAAAATTTAGATAAAAATGATTACAAATTCAAACAATAGGTACAAAAAGGTCCTCAAAAGTAAACTTAAAATTGGTCACATTACTAACAGAAATAACACAAACAAAAGATTCCTCCAGCCATTGGTAAAACATCACTAGATTGATTAAATTATGTTACAGTTACAGTTGAGACTCACAATCCTCGTATCTTTGTCCAGACCTTTGTGCCTTTCGGTAATAATTCCTAACTACCCCGCAGGAGATGTAGATCCTGTGAGTTGGTACTAAGTTGGTGTGACAAAGAGTCTAGAATTAAAATACGCAGTTCCTATGGTAAGTAAGTAATGTACATTTTCCTAAACTAATAAATGGCTATCAAAAATTCCTTTTGCTGTATGCTGCTAGCAGAATTTGGTAAATTCTTAATTTTCAGGTACCTATTTTACCAGAGAGAATCCAGCCTAGTTTGGTATTCTGTGCTATTGGGCTCCCTGATGAGCCCCTGACTAGACCTTCAGTGACTATTTGACCATACACGTCTCCACCCAATAACAGGTCCACCTTCCCGGGTATGTTAAAATGGGGATCTGCTAATACCAAGTTTGGTATATTATGGCATGAAGTTCTAAATTTGCTCTCAGGAAGGATTGATGACATGTTGTTTAAGACATGAGCCTTCACATTGATCGTGAATGCTGGATCATGGACAGATTGTAGTTTGACATGAACAACATGATTCGATTTTAGTGTGTTTCTGTAACTCCCTACCCCCGATATGGCACTTTTGTTGTTTACCTTCTTCAGCCCGAGTAACCGGACTGTAGACTCCTTGATAAAGGAAGCCGTTGATGCTTGATCTACTATAGACCTAAGTGTCATGAAAGATCTGGTAGCAGTTTCGGCATTTACTAATGCGGTTGGTACTAAAACTTGGCTCTTGTTGGTAGAGAAACAAGTGGTTATGTTGGTCTTCTCTGTTGATATTGTTGCTGTTGCTGCAACAATATGGTCACCATCGTTTGGAATCCCGATTGCATTCAAATTGTTAAAAGATCCCAGGTTATTTGAATGCAACAACGAATGGTGTTTCCGTTTACAGATTTTACACCTAGTTGGCAAACGGCAGGATGTAACCGAATGATTTGCACCTAAACAGTTATAACACAATTTGGAGGTCTGGACAAAGGTACGTCGGGTTGATAAGTTCTCATTTGCAAATCTTTTGCAATTACCCAACTTATGACTACTACTTGAACAAAAGGAACACCCTTTAGATTCATTGGTACTCGAGACTATATGATAGCAATGAGTGCTCTTTACAGGGTTAGGAATATTCCTAGGCTTAGGATCTAAAAACTCAAGCGATCTAAACCTATGTTGTAAAAATTCTAAAAATTCAGACAGTGTTGGTAGTTCGTTAATTAAATTGCAAGTTTTAGCCTCCCAAAGTTTACGTGACTCGCTATCGAGTCTTGATGCTAAAACATAGATGATAAGGATGTCCCAGTTTTTTGTTTGAATTCCTACGTTACGCAAAGCATTGAGACAATCGTTGGTGGTGTCTAACATTTCCTTAATGGCATCTGAATTTTCATGTAAAATGTTCTTTTGGCCGAAAAATCTATCTAAAATACAATTTGTTACATATTTCTTATTATCAAATCTGTTTTCCAAAAGTTCCCAACATACGGTATAATTGTCGCTCGTTATCGGTAGATGACGGACAAGTTGTTCAGCTTCGCCAGTGAGATAAGTTTTCAGGTAATGCAGTTTCTGAACAGTTTGTAAAGATTTGTTGTTATGTATGAGTGACAGGAATAAATCACGAAAAGTTGTCCACTCAGAATATTTCCCCGAGAAACTTGGTATGACAATCTTCGGCAAGTGCACGCTGATCTCCTCCGTGTCACTTGACGCATCTGAAGTTGCCAGATTCAAAGTGCTGGAAAACTTCTTCAGGCCTTCCATTAAATCGGATTTGTAATCTGTGTACAGCTCCTCTGTCACACCATAATAATCATTTACAAAATAGTCTGCTTCCTGTTCATCTTCACTGAAGTCACTTATTAATTTCCGGTGAACTTCGTTAAATACCATCCACTGGTGTTCCAAATTTGCCGTTCTGGTTTCCAAGTAACTGGCTGTCAATCTCGCCTTCGGTGACTTCATGAAATTGTTGTAGTTATTTTTGATTCGTTTGCCAATATCTCTCTGACCTCTCAGTAAAGATTCCATTTTCAAGTTCAAAGTTGTTGTTATAAAAATTTCCAAAATGTTCTAAGTCCCGTGATGTGTAAAATTAGGCAGAGTCCAGTTTCGTCAAAAATTTTCTAAGTCTTTGGCGCTGTTATCGACTTAGGAAATTCGGGCATGGATTCCCCGTCTGAATCACTTTTTACGTAAAATTCTCTAAGTCCAAATTTCTAGCTAATATTCTAAGATAGCTTTCTTGTTACTTTAAGGTTCAATTTAGCTCGACTTTTCTTCTACGTAAATATGTCAGTTCGGTACTTACAGTTTTCCGCCCATACAAACTCGATATTTAAATTGGTTCCTTTTTCAAATCCTCCGTTATAGATTGCATCTGTGGTTCATCCTTTGACACTTCGGTTTGGTTCACTTATATCCGGCCATCGAAGACCATAAATAAAACTCCGTTTGCTCGAAAAGAAGACACATTTATTGTCAACGCTGTACCTATATATGCAACTGTCGAAACACAATGCCTCTGCGATGTAACTAAGGATAGTGACATCTATCGGTAAATGAAGCAAAATAAAGTTAGATGTTATGTACAACGTGACCGTTTTCTAGAGATCGAACATCCACAAATAATTCAAGACTAAAATTTGCCAAATCGGTCCAGCCGTTCCCGAGTTTTAGCGAGACTAACGAACAGCAATTCATTTTTATATATAGAGATTATTATTTAATACTGACCTCAAACCGCTCATCCTCGCAGCGGTAGATATACTCCTCGTATTGCGTCTTCCGTGAGGTCACGAAGGTGGAATCCTCACTCCACGTCGGGAACGACACCCAAGTATCGTTCAGCACCTGTTAAGAGGAATAATTTGATTAGTTGATGCGGAAGACCAGCGTCACGGCGTCTCTTGTCGCCGCGACATATGCTGAGCATTTTGTCCTTTTCAGTGACATGTTATTGTATTAGCTATAAGTCCTATTATGTCACTGAATAAACATGTTTTCTTTCTTTCTTTCTTTAATACTTAATTAATACTTTGACTGCCGAGACAAAAGAAAAAGACAATAGAAAAACTATTGTTTGTCGGTCACCGGTGACCGTCATGGCGCTCAACGTGTTCAATAGTATAACCCATAACCTCTACCTAGGTTTTTGCAAGAGATAGCTTAATTAAGTGATACAGAAAGACAAAAATGTTTCTATCAACTATCAAGATGGGATTTTGAATACAAATATATTTAATAAAATAATCTTTTTTGAAGACAGTCAGTAGGAAGGCAGCATGCGTGTATCAACACAGACGTTCTGTCGAATGCACATCGCACGTGTTTCATCATTGTCTCCATCCTAATTTTCCTAAATTATGACGCAACTATACCTATAGGTTATTCTAAACCTTAACTTTTGATTTTTACTATTAGTAAAGCTATAGTAAGGTGGTGTATACAAGTAGTGTTATAGATGTCACCGGAAAATAGCAAGAATCGTAAGTTGATCATTCTCCTAGGTAGTTGATTAACTTTCGGAAAATAACAAACGGTAGTTGAAATGTATTATTTAACGCAATGGATTTCAGTATAGTTGATCAATTTACGGTAGCCTGACAGTCATTTAATAATTTACGATTTTGACACAAGTAAAATCGTCCTCAAATGGGCCAATCGTTTCACACTATTCGCTCAATGTACTATTTAACGGTGCACTATTACCCGTAACTTAATACACTGCTCCCTGATTGGTTGCCGGGATAACGCCACGTGAGCCATTGAACCAATCAACGTTCACCTCACCTTCGTCGGATGATTTTACGGCAAGACCCCGTAAAATGATCAATTTACTAAAATACATACGTTAAATAATACATTTCAACTACCGTTTATTATTTTCCGGAAGTTAATCAACTACCTAGGAAATTGATCAACTTACGAATCTTGCTATTTTCCGGTGACATAGATGAACTGTTCATGATAACTCTACTTAATAGTATCAATTGATAATGATATTACTCAAGGCCAATCTTTTCGCTGCTTAGGCACGTATACAAAGAGTATGGTTATACAAAAGTGGTGACAGTTTACCTCCTTGCAGAGCGGCGTCCGGCCGGAGCAGCGGCGGGCAGCGGCGTCGCGTGGCAGCGCGCAATACGATGTGCCCAGCCGCTTACACGTCGACAGGTCTGAGACAAGAGGATTTGGTCAGTATTTAGGCACAGCGGCAGGGCAGTGGCTGTACTCGAGTGATGAAGAGAAAAGAGCACCAAAAAAAGTTTTTTTTTTTTTATAGTAGCTCGACATAATGGCTTCCCTACGCCTGATGGAAAGCCAAAGAGAAGCCCAAGTCGCTGTGACAACTGGCAAGTAACCTGTCAAGCCCAACCCTAACCCCCCACGAGCTCTGGAGACCCTACTCACCAGCAGAAACACGACCCGGAGGTCATTTGGCTGCGGTATTCTATAGGGTGGGGGTACTTCCCCGGACGGGCAGCTCAATACGAGCGAAGATTCGCTATGCCCTACCTCTCTTAAAGAAGTGGCTTCCTCTCGCCTTATGGAAGGGGAGCAGAAAACCTAAGACCGGTTTCGATCGAACTACCGATGTGAAATGAAGATCTTCAATGCTTGAATTAACACGAGGATGTAAGGGATCTTTTTGCTCCAAGCCAACCTTACCTGCATTATGCACATTAGGTGGATTCTGCCGAACAACAAGCGAGGCTCTGGCAACCGACTGGTGGCGGTATAACCAGCTCGATTGAAGGCGTAGCCAAATACCACATTCCGGTGACGGGCAGCAGCGTCACCGGAGCGCGAAGCTTTGCCCTGCGATTGCCAACCCGCTTGCCCAGCGTGGCGATTATGTGTATATCCTCCAGATGTTTGCCCTAAGTATATATATATATGTCTCTTATATGTATATTATACCTACTTTATTTAGCATATTTCCACATATTAGTTTTTTTTTATATAAATATTGTATTTTCTTTTATTGTGTTTCCTTTTGTACACTCACCGCACAACAAATCTGCTCTCTGCATGACCCAAGGGTTGACTGGTAGAGAATGCTCCTAGCATTAAGTTCGCCTTTTGTACCATTTTTGTGCAATAAAGTTTAAATAAATAAATAAATAAGTGGCGAACAACTGAAGAAGCCTATGTCCAGCAGTGGACTGCGTTGAGCTGGTAATGATATCCTCACCTATATCCAGCGCGGCGTCTCCCTGCGGCCGGTCGTGCCGCAGCTGCGCGCCCAAAGGCCCGATGGGCTCGTACCGCACGCCCTTGTCGCGATCCCGCTCGCGGTCGCGTTCCCGTTCCCTGTCGCGTTCGCGATCCCGCTCGCGCTCGCGGTCACGGTCGCGATCGCGATCGCGTTCGCGGTCGTAAGAGAGCAGGCTGTTGGAGCCGCTGCCGAAGCTTGTGTTGTTGTAGCCTGTTGAAGAAATAAGCATAAGTGTTATGGTTATATTAAAGTGAAAGAGGTAAACTGTTTGTTTTAGTTTGAATAATAAATAATAAAAAATATATATTAGTTACTAGCTGTGCTCGCGACTTCGTCCGCGTGGAATAGTTATTTTTTCCCGTTTTTTTTACATTTCCCATTATTTCTTCGCTCTTAATAGTTGCAGCGTGATGTTATATAGCCTAAAGCCTTCCTCGATAAATGTTCTATTCAACACAAAAATAATTTTCAATTCGGACCAGTAGTTCCTGAGATTAGCGCGTTCAAACAAACAAAGAAACTAACAAACAAACAAACTCTTCAGCTTTATAATATTAGTTAAGATGAAGAGATTGATGAATGTGGACGAAGCAACAGTTGTGTGCCAGGATCGTAGCTAATGGAAGGACGTGGTCTCTGCCTACCGCTCTGGGAGAAAGGCGTGACGGTATGTATGTTATTCCTAATGGTATTACCAAGTTAATAAGTATCACCGATGTATCTGCGCAGAAGTTCCATTTTTGGAAGCTGAGAAATAGTCTTGGCCAATCGTAATGTTCCGTGAATATGCGCGAAATTTTGTCGTTTGCTATTGGTTAATGCGTGCGCGCCATGTTCAGTGCCCGTCGTCTAGCTGGACAGTTATGAGCGAGATGGCATTAGATAAAATGTGTATTGTATTTTATATCTTAAAGTAACGCAATAAAGACTATTTCGACGATGTTGGTATTCGTAAACAGTCGGCTTTATCTTTTCTTCTGCACCGATGCTACTTATTAACGTGGTACTACTGTATCTATGTTTAATGGTAGTGTAGTTCTAGTTTGAATAATAAATAAAAAATATATATTAGTTATTACAAGAGACGTCAGCAGGAAGCCAGCGTGTATCAACACAAATGTTCTGTCGAACGCACGTGTTTCATCATTGTCTCTTACACATATTTAAAAAATCCTCATTGTCGTGTTTGTTCAATTTTTTTTTTGTTTTGACAGGCTCAGTGGCTCATTTGGTAGTGACCTCTGCCCTCTGAGCCAAGGGTCGTGGGTTCGATTCCCGCACAGTACAAACATTTGTGTTCATGAACATGTCTGTTTGTATTGGTCTATGTATAATAAGTATTTACAAAAAAAATGTATCGTCAGTAAGTTTATCAGTTGTCTAGTACCCATAGTACAAGCTTCGGCTTAGTTTGGGGCTAGGTGGCGCTGCGTGGCCCAGCGTGGCATGTCTTGGGTTATTTACCTTTGTGGGGATGCGCGTGCGCCGGCGCCGGCGCGACGGGCTCGGCGGGCGCGACGAACTCGTGCAGCCACTTCTGCAGCTCGGGGTGACGGCACAGGAACGGCATCGTCACCATCACCAGCTCCGACGAAGAGATGATCTCGTTGGTGAACAGCAGCAGGCATCTGGGTGGCAACGTGAGTGGTGTAAATTGATGTACTATTAAACTCGGCCAAACATTGATAGATGGCGTTGCCTGTCTAATCAGCAGCAGACATCTGGGTGGCGAAGTGAGTGGTTTACATTGATGCCCTATTAAACTCAGCCTAACAACGATAGATGGCGTTGCCTGTCTGTTGTGTTCAGCAGCAGGCATTTAGGTGGTAACGTGACCTGTTTCAATGGGTGTCTTATTGAATTAGGGTGTAGGAAAATTTTAATAGATGGCGTTGCCCGTCTGTTTAGCAGCAGGCATTTAGGTAGCAAGAGAGTGCTTTTGAATAGGGGCCTTATAAAACTCTACCAAACAATAAAAGATGGTATTGCCTGTCTATTCAGCACCAGGCATCTGGGTGGCCTGGCAACGTGGGTGGTTTAAATTGATGTACTATTAAACTCAGCCAAATATTGATAGATGGCGTCGCTTGTCTGTTCTATTCAGCAGCAGGCATTTATGTGGTAACGTGACATGTTTGAATGTGTGTTCTATTTAACTAGGCTGTGGTAAACTACGATAGATGGCGTTGCCCGTCTGTTTAGCAGCAGGCATCTAGGTGGCAACGTGACATGTTTGAATAGGTGTCCTATCGTTTGATATCTATCAAACCGTTCAACGAACGATCGTTTTCGTTTATTGTAGTAGGGTTGTTTCCTAGACTAAAAAACCGTTAAATACTAACCTCAAAAAGTTATCATAGACGTGCTGGCTCCTCAGCGCCTTCCTGGCCCTGTCGAAGAAGCTGAACTCGTGGTGCGTGCCGAACTTGGCCGCCTCCGCGTAGCTCACGTCGCGCAGCGCCGCGCCGCCCAGCGGCAGCCCGCCGCGGGCCTTCTTGGCGGGCGGCCCGGCCGCTGTGGGGGGAGGTGGGTGGTTAGAAAACGGTTTTTGGTTTTAGGTTACCGCTAGACGGATACCGGTTGGAGGTTTACCGGTAGTTGAATACCGGTTGGATGTTACCGGTAGTTGAATACCGGTTGGAGGTTACCGGTAGTTGAATACCGGTTGATGTTTACCGGTAGTTGAATACCGGTTGGATGTTTACCGGTAGTTGAATACCGATTGGAGGTTACCGGTAGTCGACTACCGGTTGGAGGGTGGTTGGATGCTACTGGTAGTCGACTACCGGTAAATATTACTGGTAGTCGACTACCGGTTGGATAACATCCAACCGGTTGAAGGGTGCCGGTAGCCGGATACTGATTGCATGCTGCCGGTAGGCGGATATCGGTAAATATTAGTAGTAGTCAAATACCGGTTGGATGTTACCGGTAGTCGGCTACCGGTAGGATGTTACCGATAGCCGGATACCAGTTGGAGGTTACCGGTAGTCGACTAACGGTAGCCTGATAGCGGTTGGAGACCTATAGCTGATTACCGGTACTCATAATCTTAATATTTATTGCATAATGTGGTTACAAAAGATTTCACAAATGGAAAAGCATCTTACATAAACTCCAAGTGCAGAGCAAAATCTTGAATTTAAAAAGGTATCAGCAGTCGGTTACCGATAGCCGTTTAGAGGTAGCAGTACATAGTCGTTATCGGTATTCGGTAGTTGTTAACCTATTAAAATATAAAGGTTCTACATAAAATTACTGAAAAAAAATTAACCCATATTTATAGCCATTTTCCGGTCGCATCTTTCGCTATTAAACTTATAAAGGTGTTTTACTATGTTGAGTTCAATACTTACACATAGGCGTAGATGAAGTGAAGCTGGGTGACCGCTTCAGATGGTGGTGAGGGGGCGGAGCGCCGGCCACCGTGGCTGAGGCGGGGTGCTTCGCCACCTAAGTGACAATAACAGATTTATTATCAACATACTACTCGTATTGTAAGCTCAATCTTTTTTTTTTTTTATAGTGGCTCGACATAATGGCTTCCCTACGCCTGATGGAAAGCGAAAGAGAAGCCAAGTCGCTGTGACAACGCGCAAGTAACCGGTCAGTTACTTGTCAGTTGCCACCTGCCATGCCGGCCCAACCCTAACCCCCCACGAGCTCCGGAAACCCTACTCACCGGCAGAAACACGACCCGAGGTCATTTGACTGTGGTATTCTATAGGTGGGAGGTCCTTCCCCGGACGGGCGGCTCAATTCGAGCGAAGATTCGCTATGCCCTACCTCTCCTAATAAATAGGACATCGGGCGCAGCAATAATGTGTAGTGTGTTTCATAATTATAAGAAAAATTGGCATTAAAAAGAGTAACTACAGAGTTTCTTGCCGGTTCTTATTGATAGAAGCAGCATTCAAATCTGGTGGTAGTTTAATTCATCTTTTCGCTTTTAGCCACCATTTTATTTCCCATATTCGCTCAAACTACTTGCTGTTCAGAGAATTGAAAAATCAGTCATTTGTAGAATCGGTCATTTATCGAATCGGTCATTTGTAGAATCAGTCATTTGTAGAATCAGTCATTTCGAGAATTGGTAATTTTTAGACTCTATAGTCATTTTGCGAATCGGTCATTCTTAGACTAAACCCTACATGGTCGTGGCGTATTCTATCGAACAACAAACGAAGCTCTGGCAACTGATTGGTGGACGTACAATCATCACGTTTAAAGGCGTAGCTAAATACCACAGGCCGATGACGGGCAGCATCTAATTGCCATTTTCTTCAAACGTCAAAATACCTACGTAGGTCATTGTATTACACATGTAATCATAAAAAAATATCATTTTTATTAATCATACAAATCAACGGCCAAACGTGGTGCACGACTTTTCGCTTCGCGAACAAATACGCGGGGACATTTTGCGAAAGGGACGTTTTGCGACTAGAGGACATTTTGCGAAAGGGACGTTTTGCGAAAGGGACATTCTGCGAAAGGGACGTTATGCGAAAGGGACGTTATGCGACCAGGGGACATTTTGCGAAAGGGACATTCTGCGACGGAAGGATTTAGAAGTGAATAAAGGGATTTTTTCCAATGTCCAGCAGTAAACTGACATTTTTTTATTTATTTAATAAGGTACACCAACAGACATTACAAAAAATACATTTTCGTACAACCTGGACGTTTATGTATGCCTACTTAGAGGTGTACTCGACATGCATAATAATTACGTACAGAAGTAAAAAATAAACGAGTATATTAGAATAAATTTAATACTATTAAAATACCTTGTTATCATTTTTTTAACATGGGCTGATGATGATGATGATGAATTTTGATTTGATTTGACACAGTACCTGATGGTGATGCGGTGTGTGCGGCGCGTGGTGCGTGGCGTGCGCGTGCGGCGCGTGCGCGGGCGGCGCGTGCGGCGGCGACAGCGCGCGCTCGGGCGGCGAGCTGTCCAGCACCTCGCTGGAGCGCTCGCTGGCTCTCTGCGGGAGATTGGCGGGTTTACTATGAAATTTAATAGGCTATTTTTTTTCTCTAGCCTCTACTGTCCCACTGCTGGGCAAAGGCCTCCCCCAGTTTTATCCATTCCTCTCGATCATCCGCCAGCTCTTGCCAGACCGGAGAAAAATGGTCCAGGTCATCACGCCATTTCTTCTTCGGTCTGAGAAGACGGCGGCCGTCTGTAGGCTAATACTGGGTGACAATTCTGGCCCATCGGTTTGCATCCAGCCTACATACGTGAATACCATGGCTACACAAACAATAGGCTATTATGGCTAAAAATTGTAATTAGTCCGTCTTTTAGCTCATTCAAAAATAAAAGACACGTATTTTTCCTTTTTTTCATTGAAATAAACAATAGCAAAGATAACAAGGCGTCAAAAGTTAGGAGTGGGAGTCGTTGACGTCACTCGCTCCCGTAAAAATGCCTGGCCGAGTGACGTCACGCTTAATTTCAACGGGCTATAACTTTGTAATTTTTAGTCTAATTTGTAAATTAGACTAAAAATGTACGTGTCTTTTATTTTTGAATAAGCTAAAAGACGGACTAATTAAATTTTTTTGCCATAATAGCCTATTAGACAAAAACTGAGAAATATAGACCGTTAAAATTACGCGTGACGTCAAAGAGAGTGTGTTTCTTCGCACAAAGTGACGTCAAAGACTCCCACTCTTAAATTATGATGCCTTATTATTCCTTGTTAAAATAAAAAAAGGAAAAATACCACTTCATTGTGGAACTCCCACGTCAACCAAATTCAAGTTCCCTTAACGACCCTGTAACGCATCCTTACCTGTGCAGGAGGCGGCGACCTCGAATGCGGGTAGTGGGCAGGCTTCGTGACCGCTTTGGCGTCTGGCAGGAACTGCCCAAACTCTGCTAGCAGATCGTCTTGATTCTCGAATAGTTTCGCCACCTGGAGACAAAAGATGCGTTAAGTCAAATCAAATCTCTCTTTATTCATATAGGCTTAAGACAAGCAGTTACAAATCGTCAATATTGAATACACCAAAATAAAAGGAATTAAACTACCACCGGATTCGGAAAGCAGCTTCTATCGAGAAGAACCGGCAAGAAACTCTGCAGTTACTCCTTTCAATGCGCCGCTATGGTTTTTACGACGCCATAGCGGCAACTAGTATCCTAGTAGCCTATTATCTGTTATTCCACTTCTGTGCTTCTTCTTCGTTTCTGTGTTATTATCGCTTAACTGTATCGTGTATTGTGTTGTGTTGCCAATAAACATTTTTCCTTTCTTTCTTTTCTTTCTTTCAATGCCAATGAACGCTTGCTTTGCGTTGTTTGTCGTAAATGATGCGTACATTATTATGATCACTGTAAATGAACTGTATTTATGAAAACTATTTATAACTAGCTGTGCCAGCGGCGTCGCACGCGTGGATATCGGGTTTCAAAACTAACGGACTTCCATAAAATGATGCCCAAATCTTAAGTTAGACCTCTAGCAATACATTGGTGAAAACCACATTCAATTCCATGCAGTACTTTTTGCGTGATGCTCAATCAAACATTCAGATAAAAAATTCTCCCGTTTTCCCAACACTTCCCTTCACTGCTCTGCTCCTATTGATTGTAGCGTGATGAAACGTATCATATAACCTGCACAGGAGTATGATGAATAATTGTACCAAGTTTCGTTAAAACCCGTTGAGTAGGTAATTTTTGTTTCTATAACGAACATACAGACAGACAGAAAGACAGACGGACAGACAGACAGTCAGATAAAAATTTTACTGATTGCATTTTTGGCATCAGTATCGATCACTAATCACCCCCTGATACTTTTTTTGTAAATATATTTTTGAAGCTGAAACGCCTGTGCAAAACTATCTACCTATACCTACTTCACTTAAAAATAAATACTTATAACTACTTTAATTAATAAAAGTACCTACGCTTAATAATTTTTAATTTGAACGAATATTTTACAATATAACAACAAAAGAAATTCAAATAAACTATTTAAAAACTAAAAGTCGCGCTGGCACGGTTTCTCAATATCAATTATTGTCTGTCAATAAGGTCGATCGCTCTGAACGCATCAACAGCCAAATATTGAATGAAGCTAGCTCTTTTTTTTTTTTTTTTTTTTTTTTTTTTTTTTTTTTTTTTTTTTTTTTTTTTTTTTTCTAAATGACTACGATGATGGCCAGGACGGCCTTGTCATCATCACCGAACTGTTGGGGGAGCGGAAGGCTCTCACCGCTCTCGGACCTCCCGCCTTTTTATACCCTACCGCCGCCGCGACCCGTGTCGAGCGCGGCAACCGTTACACAAAAATAATCCTTATAGCATGATTCAGTATTCACGTGCGACGGCGCGATGGCTTATTTCATGTATAAGTTTGGTGTTTCTATACCGATTTCTATGATTCTTTTTTTATTGAATAGGTAATAATGATAACTTTTTTAAATTAGGGATGAATGAGAGTATTATAAACGTAAGAGTAAACAAATATAATCAGAATGCTCCGAACTGCTAAGCTATCAGGAGTTACACGTGTTATTGTGAGTCAACCATAAAAGATAGACATATGTTGTTGCGGGATATTTTTTAGTCAATTTTATGTAAAATATTTCTGTCATACATAATTTCTATGTAACTTTAACCATTAAGGCTGCACACGCGACGGAAGCTTAAAAAATGGAGTAACTTCTCCCGTTTTCCCAACATTTCCCTTCACTACTCTGCTCCTATTGATAGTAGCGTGATGAAAAGTACCCTATAACCTGCCCAGGAGTATGAAGAATAATTGTACCAAGTTTCGTTAAAATCCGTCCAGTAGTTTTTGTTTCTATAAGGAACATACAGACAGACAGACAGACAGACAGACAGACAGACAGACAGACAGACAAAAATTTTACTGATTGCATTTTTGGCATCAGTATCGATCACTAATCACCCCCTGATAGTTATTTTGAAAATATATTTCATGTACAGAATTGACCTCTCTACAGATTTATTATAAGTATAGATTTGCATTTTATACGCGCTTACTCGAAAAGGTTACTAACGGTAGCTGCTTACCGGTCGCCGGTTACCGATACTCTGTTACCGGTTGTCGGTTTAAGTTTTTCGGTTACCGATTGTTTACTACCATTTTTTATTGTAAAAAAAAACTAATATTTTTTTTATGAGATTTAACTAAAAAACGCATAAGCGTAGAAGAGGATATCTGCGAGTATTTTATCTTATTTTGAAAGAGATATCTTCGCTCGAATTCAGCCGCCAGTCCGGAGAAGGACCTCCACCATATAGAAAAGAATGCCGCAGCCAAATGACCCCTGGGTCGTGTTTCGGTGAGTAGGGTTTCCGCAGTTCGTGGGGGGTTAGGGTTGGGCCGGCATGGCGGTGGCAACTGACAGGTAACTAGCCCGTTGTCACAGCTACTAGGGCTTCTTTTTCGCTTTCCATCAGGCGTAGAGAAGCCATTATGTCGAGCTACTATAAAAAAATCTATTGAACAAATGTTTACTTCACTTTCATTGCCAGTCAAGCCCCACAAACGAATCCCAGCCTTACCACTAACGAAATACGGTTCAAAATCCACCACACACAACTCATATGAAAAGTTTGTTGCATCGTCTGCGGCTCTTCACCGCCACCCACCCTTACCACAAACGAAATACGGTTCAAAATCCAACACAACTCACCTGAGAATACACCTCCTGTTCCGTCTGTTGCTTCGCCTGTGGCTCCTTCACATCCCTATGCCCCCTTTGATAAGCGTGCAGGATCTCCAGGAACCTCTTGTACTTGTCCGGCTGCCTGGAGAACCGGGACTGAAAGGAATGCCATATGAGTAACCGGGAATGGTCAGGGGGACGATGGGAATAAAGGGGGACAGTCAGAACTCTTGATGAGCAGCCGCTAGTTATTCTCATGAGCGATCAATCGGTAATTTGTTTCATCATTGTGTTGTATTTGAAGGAAAATTAGGGAGCGGCCAATCATCTTGTCGCTCCAAGCCAACCTCACCTGCCCGTGGTGCATCCTGCCGAATAACAAACGAGGCGCTGGCAACCGACTGGTGGCGGTATAACCATCACGATTGAAGGCGTAGCTAAATACAACAGACCGATGACGGGCAGCAGCGTCACCTATGCGAGAAGCTACGCCCTGCGATCGCCAACCCGCCTGCCCAGCGTGGCGATTATGGGTATATCCTTCGGATGTTTGCCCTAAGTGGCGAACAACTGGAGAGGCCTATTGTCCAGCAGTGGACTGCAATAGGCTGATAATGATGATCAGTTGTCTAGTACCCATAGTACAAGCTACGGCTTAGTTTGGGGCTAAATGGCGATGTTTGGCCCAGCGTGGCATTTCTTGGGTTAATTATTATCATTTTGAGATTGCTTACTATTTCCCGTATAAAAGGTTCAAAGACAATTTTCGTATAAAGAAATATAAAATTATGTAAAACCTTACATAAACATATATTATGTGTTAATCCAATGTTACATTTGTATCATAAACGTATATTTACATTAGGAAATGCTATTTTCACAGTTTTAATATAGTAATACATGGTAAACACTCACCTTTATCTTGTTGACATACTCGATGGCGTGGTTGAACTCGACGGGTTGTCCGGGCGGCGCGCTGGCCGCGTGACCCGCCGCCGGCGCCGCGCCTGCGACAACAAACCGTCAGTACTTGCCGCCAACATGCCGCCGACATGCCGCCGGTATGCCGAACGGTACGAGTCAGAACTCTTAGAGAGCAGCCGCTAGTTTTTATCATTGCGATCAATCGGTAATTGATGTCATCATTCAATAGGGATGTTTACAGGGTCAAAATAATTACATTAAATTTAGTCCGTATTTTAGATTATACAAATATATTGGACACATATTTTTCCTTTTTTCATGTAAACAAATAATAACAATGATACAAGGCATCAAAATGCAGGAGTGGGGGTCTTTGACTCTCAATGGGGAAAAAACTCCCACTCTTTAACACCACGCGTAATTTTAACGGGCTATATCTTTGTCACTTTTGGTCTAATTTTTTTATTTTTTTTTATTTAGCCGTTATTGTCCCACTGCTGGGCAAAGGCCTCCCCCAACTCACTCCAGTCATCCCTACCTGCAGCATGATCCTGCCAGTCAGGCAAATAGTGATCCAGATCACCACGTCTAATTTACAAATGAAAAAAAAACGTGTCTTTTATTTTTGAACAATCTAAAAGACGGACTATTTTCTTTTTCTAAATGACTACGATGATGGCCTGGGCGGCCTTGTCATCATCACCGGACTGTTGGGGGAGCGGAAGGCTCTCACCCCTAAAAATTTAAGCAACGGTGCTGAGGGCGCCCCCTGTGGGGCTCGAGCCTCGGCTCAGGGTGTTGCTGGGAGATGCCCTACGGACGTATGTTTGGGGGGAAAAGCGACCAGGGGCCCTACTACAAAAAACGAAAACGATCGTTCGTTGAACGGATCGCGTATTTTGGCCCCATAAATCCCTCTCATTTGTCCCTCTCGTGTTCGAATATACGAACTAAAATTCGTCAACGTCGATTTTCAACAATTTAATTGATATATTAGAACACAGGAGGGACAAATGAGAGGGATTTATGGGGCAAAAATACGCGATCCGTTCAACGAACGATCGTTTTCGTTTTCTGGAGTAGGGCCCCAGGCGCGGGCCGGTATCGATAAAAGGAAGACGGACAAATAAAATAATCTTCTTTTTCAACGCCAGCCCTTTACGTCTCCAACTTTGAGTCCACTAATCACGAACAACTAGGTACTCTGTTACGATACGATCGCCAACCCGCCTGCCCAGCGTGGCGATTATGGGTATATCCTCCAGATGTTTGCTCTAAGTGGCGAACAACTGGAGAGGCCTATGTCCAGCAGTGGACTGTAATAGGCTGATGATGATGATGAGGTACTCTGTTCAAGATTATGACATTACAGGCAGATGACTTCATAGCCAAATGCTAAACTTTTACGCATAAAACATTTTAGTTGACATTGGTGAATTATCTGCGTTAACTCTACACGCGTAATACAAAAAAAAAAGATAATTAAAAAAACATCTTATTATAGTGTCAAACGTTCTTTTATTTAAAAAAAAATGCATTTGACGTAATTCTTAATGATACAGATTTCTGCCTGCATCGATGCTGATAAAATCATTTAGTATTTTCAAAATAATTTTCCAGACTTCTGCTACAAGCTTTTATACAATAACTAGCTGTGCTCGCGACTTCGTCCGCGTGGAATAGTAATTTTTTCCCCGTTTTTTTTACATTTTCCATTATTTCTTCGCTCCTAAAAGTTGCAGCGTGATGTTATATAGCCTTAAGCCTTCCTCGATAAATGGTCTATTCAACACAAAAATATTTTTTCAATTCGGACCAGTAGTTCCTGAGATTAGGTCGTTCAAACAAACAAACAAAAAAACAAACTCTTCAGCTTTATAATATTAGTTAAGATTACCTTGCGTATGATGTATAGAAGCTGCCTCGATCTGTTGATGCGCCTGCGATATGTGATGCAGGGTGTTGCCCTGCGTGGGCACAGACAGGTTGTGCACTATGGCGCTGTTGACGGATCTGCAACAATTGTCTATGGTTAGAACGTTTATATGGGTACGTGTAGAGGTGGTCGTATGAGAGTAATTATGATCAGAACTCTAATAGAGCAGCCGCAAGTTATTCTCATTTGGAATCAATCGGTAATTTGTTTCATCATGAAGATTATAAACACGCGTGGATATCGGGTTTAAAAAATAACGGACTTCGATAAAATGCTTCCTTAATTTTAAGTTAGACTTCTAGCAATACATTGGTGAAAACCGCATTTAATTCCATGCAGTAGTTTTCCTGTGATGCGCGATCAAACATACAGTTATAAATTTCTACCGTTTCCCCAACACTTCCCATCACTGCTCTGTTCCTATTGATTGTAGCGTGATGAAAAGTTTACCTTTATGACCTGCCCAGGAGTATGAAGAATAATTGTACCAAGTTTCGTCAAAATCCGTCCAGTAGTTCTTTTTTCTATAACAAACATACAGACAGACATGTACTATGTGGGGATCGAACCCACGATCCCCGCCCAGAAGGCAGAGGTCACTACCAATTGAGCCATCGAGCCAGTCAACAGCTGACCTAATCCATACTAATATTATAAATGGGAAAGTGTGTCTGTTTGTCTGTATGTTTGTCTTTTTTTCACGGCAAAACGGAGCGACGAATTGATGTGGTTTTTTAAATGGAGATAGTTGAAGGGATGAATAGTAACATAGGCTACTTTTTGCCCCTTTCTAACCCTCCACTTCCCTAAAATAGGGATCAACGCGGGCGAAGCCGCGGGCACAGCTAGTAGATAATAAAGGAAAATTAAAAGCGGTGTAATTCAAAACGATAGCAAGATTGCTATCCTTTACCCAAAGGATGTCTGTCTGGAAAAGATCGCTTACAGCTATAAGACCGCCTAAGTTGTATAAAAATTGTATACTTTGACTCTCTTATATCTATTTTTAATGGTATTTTTACCTTATTTTTCGCTTCACACATCCCAAATCAATTTAAATAAAGATAATTACTATTCCCCCTGCGATCGCCAACCCGCCTGCCCAGCGTGGCGATTATGGGTATATCCTCCAGAAGTTTGCCCTAAGTGGCGAACAACTGGAGAGGCCTATGTCCAGCAGTGGACTGCAATAGGCTGATGATGATGATGAATTACTATTCCATTCATTTAATTCACCCAAATAAACGAAGACAGATAGTAATCTAGTCCATTCAGCCAGCTTCGTACAAAAATATTACTAAGCCTCGACGTATATCAAGCGACCCATTTATCACTATTATAAATAAGCGAGGTCAACGACCGCGAACAGCTGACGGTTGGGTGCGAGCGAGATAGATGTATTGTATTGTTTGCTCTATTGTGTTGTTTTGATCTCTGCTAAAGGGACGAGGTAGCAAACTTTTTTTTGTTGTCAATGACTACCTTCCCCTTTTTTTCCCCCGTTTGCGCTGCAACTTATAGTATTTTGAGTGGTAAGTGAACACGTTTTTTTTTCATAGTAGCTCGACATAATGGCTTCCCTACGCCTGATGGAAAGCCAAAGAGAAGCCCAAGTCGCTGTGACAACTGGCAAGTAACTGGTTAGTTACCTGTCAGTTGCCACTGCCATGCCGTCCCAACCTTAACCCCCCACGAGCTCCGGAGACCCTACTCACCAGCAGAAACACGACCCGGAGGTCATTTGGCTGCGGTATTCTATACGTCACGATAGACAGTAGCATGTGTACTCACGGATGGGACGCATGGGATGTAAGGGAGCGACCCACCATCTTTTCGCTCCAAGTCAACCTCACCTGCCCGCGGTGCATCCTGCCGAATAACAAATGGGGCGCTGGCAACCGACTGGTGGCGGTATAACCATCACTATTAAAGGCGTAGCTAAATACCACAGACCGATGACGGGCAGCAGCGTCACTGGAGCGAGAAACTACGCCCTGCGATCGCCAACCCGCCCGCCCAGCGTGGCGATTATGGGTATATCCTCCAGATGTTTGCCCTTATAGTTCATTCGCGTTAAGAAAATAGTGACTCATCACCGACTGCCGGCCAAGCCACACCCCCTAGCCAATTAAAACGCTAGAAATTATATTAATTAACTAGCGTTAACGTTTTAATTGGCTAGGGGGTGTGGCTTGGCCGGCAGTCGGTGATGAGTCACTATTTTCTTAACGCGAATGAACTATAGTGGCGAAGAACTGGAGAGGCCTATGTCCAGCAGTGGACTGCAATAGGCTGATGATGCTGATGATGATGATGATGATGTGTACTCACTGCGGCTGCGGCGGCGCAGGAGGCGAGACGGGCTGCGCGACGGGCAGCAGCTGCACCAGGTGAGGCGGCTGAGGCGCGTGGTGCACACCTAAAAGGACACCGGCGCCGCCCAGGCCCGTCGGCGACGGCATGGACACGGATACCTGGGGGAAAACATGGGGATTAGTATGAATAAATAAAAACCCAAGACATGCCACGCTGGGCCACACAGCGCCACCTAGCCCCAAACTAAGCCGAAGCTTGTACTATGGGTCCTAGACAACTGATAAACTTACTTATAGTTCATTCGCGTTAAGAAAATAGTGACTCATCACCGACTGCCGGAATTTCTAGCGTTTTAATTGGCTAGGGGGTGTGGCTTGGCCGATTTCTAGCGTTTTAATTGGCTAGGGGGTGTGGCTTGGCCGGCAGTCGGTGATGAGTCACTATTTTCTTAACGCGAATGAACTATAGATACTTTTTTTTGTAAATAAATACATATTATACATAGAAAACACCCAGACCAATACCAACGGACATGTTCATGAACACAAATGTTTGTACTGTGCGGGAATCGAACCCGCGACCCTTGGCTCAGAGGGCAGAGGTCACTACCAATGCGGGAATCGAACCCACGACCCTTGGCTCAGAGGGCAGAGGTCACTACCAAATGAGCCACAGAGCCTGTCATATAAAGTAATGGTGTACAGAAAGTTTAATTTTTATTAGACAACATCACAGACATTGCTCCGATCCCAAAGTAAGTAGCTTAAGCACTTGTGTTATGGGTATCAGAACAACGAAGGTACCACAAATAAATACTTGAATACAAATTATAAAAACCCAGACACGGAACAAACACAAGTGTTCATCACACGAATGTTTGTCCCGGGTGGGTATCGAACCCACGACCCTTGGTTCAGAAGGCAGTATGGCAGTAGGATGGAGTAAGAAGTCTTCAACGTTACATACAAATAAAAAAAAAAAAATTTTAAAATCAGTTAGTCTAAACTAATATTACAAAGAGGTAAGATTTGATTGTTTGTTTGATACGAATAGGCTCCGAAACTACTGGACCGATTTAAATAATTATTTCGGACTAGCTGTGCCAGCGGCGTCGCACGCGTGGATATCGGGTTTGAAAAATAACGGACTTCCATAAAATACCTATCTATACATAGTGCCTAAGTTTTAAGTTAAACCTCTAGCAATACATTGGTGAAAACAGTATTCAATTTCATGCAGTAGTTTATGAGTGATGCGCGTTCCAAAAAATTCTCCCGTTTTCCTAACATTTCCCTTCACTGCTCAGCTCCTATTGATAGTAGCGTGATGAAAAGTACCCTATAACCTGCCCAGGAGTATGAACAATAATTGTACCAAGTTTCGTTAAAATCCGTTGAGTAGTTTTTGTTTCTATAACGAACATACAGACAGACAGACAAAAATTTTACTGATTGCATTTTTGGCATCAGTATCGATCACTAATCATCCCCTGACAGTTAATTTGAAAATATATACAATGTACAGAATTGACTTCTCTACAGATTTATTATAAGTATAGAAGATAATTGTTACGGATATTTTCTTTATATCTGATAGTTTCGGTTACAGATACGAAACGCCCTTACCTATCTGAAAAAAAAACTCACCTGTCCATTACTCTGCACTTCAATCTTGTACCCCGGAGGCAGGAACGTATTGAACCCCACGATCAGCTCTGGATGGCCCTTGAACAGGTTGGACACGCGTGTGATCACGCCCGGCGTGTCGATACTGGAACAAGCGGGTATATGTTAGCTGTTGCGTGTTTGTGTGGTAAAGGGAATGTTTGGGGTGGACGGTCAGAACAATAAAATTGCAGCCGTTGATTTTTTCATTGGTTTCAAACGGTAATTGTTTTCATCATATTTAACATAATATTTATATAACTTTATAAAAACAGTGGCAATGAAAAAGAGTCTCTCTCGATCGAGTTTCTTGTTGGTTCTTCTCGATAGAAAACAACTTTCCGAAAATGGTGGTCCTTTTTATTTATTATTTGTACCTGCATAATTTGACGACGTGGCTTGAAGATGATAGGTAGCGCTCGCGTGTAAGGGAAAGACCTATCATCTTTTCGCTAGCAGACGAGGCTCTGGCAACCGACTAATAGCGGTAACCATAAATGATGGAGGGCGTAGCTGAATACCATATGCCGATAACGGGCAGCAGCGTCACCAGAGCGAAAAGCTACGCCATGCGATTGCCAACCCGCCTGCCCAGCGTGGCGATTATGGATATATCCTCCAGATGTTTGCCCAAGTGGCGAACAACTGGAGAGGCCTATGTCTAGCAGTGGATGCAATAGGCTGATGATGATGAGTTGGGCTTGTTATTAAATAACCCAAGACATGCCACGCTGGGCCACACAGCGCCATCTAGCCCCAAACTAAGCCGAAAGTTGTACTATGGGTATTAGACTATTGATAAACTGCTTAAATACTTCTTTTTATGTAAATAAATACATATTATACACAGAAAACACTCAGACCAATACAAACAGACATGTTCTTGCACACAAATGTTTGTAATGTGTGGGGATCGAACCCACGACCCTTGGCTCAGTAGGCAGAGATCACATTGGTCTGGGTGTTTTCTATGTATAATATGTATTTATTTACAAAAAAAAAATATCTAAGTAAGTTTATCAGTTGTCTAGTACCCATAGTACAAGCTTCGGCTTAGTTTGGGGCTAGGTGGCGCTGTGTGGCCCAGCGTGGCATGTCTTGGGTTTTTTTTAAAGAAAGTATGAAATTGCTGGCTGTATTGACATATGTACTCAGTACTCACGTCTGACTCTTAAACTCCTTCATGATGTCCAGGAAGTCGTTGTAGACCTGCGGCTGCGTGTTGAACTTGTACTTGACCTGGTCGAGGTACGACAGCGCGTCCTCGACCTTGAGCCGCTGGAACTGCGCCGCGGGCTGGTTGGGCCCGGGCGACGCGCGGCCCGCCGCCGGCGCGTGCGCCGCGAGCGACGCGTGCGCGTGCGCGTGCGCCGTGTGCGCCGTGTGCTCGAACAGCTGCGGATGAAACGGGACATTAGAGGGTGTTTTAGCATTGGAACAGTTTTCATACCCACTAAAAACACCGGACCCATCGTCCTTTTTTTTTTTTTTTGTGTTACCGGGGAAAATGCATTTAGGCATTCCCGCTGCCTGGGAGAGCAGCGGGATATGTGGGACTCATCCCGCCTCGAAGATGGAAGTGAGGCAGGAAATACCCACTAAAAACCCCGGCCCCTTCGTCATGCGCCTTAAAGGTGGTGTCGAGGGTCCTATGTATATGTCCACCAAGACAGGACCCATCGTCCTGCGCCTATGGGGGCGATGGGGCTGGACTCATGTCCATCAGTGGACAGTGAAAGTGTATGTCATGTATGTGTATGAACATGTATGTGTATGGACAGTGAAGGTATGTGTGGTCATTCACACATAAACACTTAGACCTCTCCAATTTGCTCCTGGGCTTATCGCATCCAGTGCTTGCCAGCCGTCCTGCACAAATCATCACTCCACCTGGCTTGAGGTCATCCTACCACTAAGAGAGGTAGGGCATAGCGAATCTTCGCTCGATTTGAGCTGCCCGTCAGGGGAAGGACCTCCACCCTATAGAATACCGCAGCCAAATGACCTCCGGGTCGTGTTTCTTCGCTGGTGAGTAGGGTCTCCGGAGCTCGTGGGGGGTTAGGGTTGGGCCGGCATGGCAGTGGCAACTGACAGGTAACTAACCAGTTACTTGCCAGTTGTCACAGCGACTTGGGCTTCTCTTTCGCTTTCCATCAGGCGTAGGGAAGCCATTATGCAGAGCTATTATAAAAAAAAAAAGTTATTCATTTACATGACATAACAGTTTAGGTTGCTAAGAGCCGTGGTAGACTAGTGGTAAGATCGTCGCTTCACACACGTAAGGTCGTCGATTCGAATCGGCGCGGGGCACGCACCTCTGCATTTGCAAAAATCTATGTGCTGAATTATACCACTAGCTTAGCGGTGAAGGAAAACATCGTGAGGAAACCTGCACATCCAGTTTAATTCTGAATGTGTAACCATGATTCAAATTTGTCTGGTTCCCCTTTCTGAGGGTTACGAAGGTCAGATGGCAGTCGCTTCGATGTAATAACCAGACTCGCTAAATCTAGGATCATGGTCAAAGCGGACCCTGGGCCTAGAGGCACAAACCGGGACAACGCTAAGAGGATGATGATGGTTTTTAGCATTGGAAATTGATATTGACGTGCCGACTAAGACTTTGGCTAAGCAGTCATTGCAATAGGCTTGTCGCCGTAAAAAATGTAATTAATCAGTCTTTTAGATTATTCAAGAATAGGCGACACGTATTTTTTTTTTATAGTAGCTCGGCATAATGGCTTCCCTTCGCTCTGACGGAAAGCGAAATTTATAAATTAGAACAAAAATTGCAAAGATACAGCCCGCTAAAGTTACGTGGGTTGTCACTTTTCGTGCATTTTTGGGGTGGCGTCAAAGACTCCCCACTCTTAAATGTTGATTGTATTTTTTCTTTTTAATCGAAAAAAATGTACCAATGTGTCCAATATGTTTTTATAATCTAAAATACGGACTAAATATAATGTAAGTATGTATTTTAATCATGGAAATAAGGTTATTCGATGCATCAAGTTCTAGTGTCATTTGTTAAACCAGTGCAACGACAAGAGTAGAATGAGAGGGCATTCCCAGTAAACCCCTCTGTATCGCCAGTGGGCAGCAAGTTGCAGGCACACGGGTAGCGCCGACGCATACGGCCACATCCCTGCCTGCCCTGGCCAGTCGTAGATGTCAAGAGGCCGGCACTCCTGGTCCGGGGAGGGCAGATACTCCCCGGCTCCGGGAAGGGGGCTCCCTAGGTAGTTGAATTAGTCATTGTACTAGTTGAAATATTTTATTTTATAGTAGCTCGAGACATAATGGCTTCCCTACGCCTGAAGGAAAGCGAAAGAGAAGCCCTACCCTCCCATTTCGGAGATGCGAGTCCCACACACCACGCAGACTCCCCCTGAAATTCGGCGTAAAGGTGAATAATGCATTTCCCTCTAAGAAAAAAGTACAATGACTAGTTCAACTGGTACAATGACTAGCTCAACTGGTACAATGACTGGTTCAACTGGTACAATGACTTTTTTTTTTCGAGGGGAATGCATTAGGCACCGTCATGCCACCTCCGGGGGGAGGTGACATGGTGTGTGGGACTCACACCTCCCAAAAGGGAGGGCATACCCACTAAACCCCCCTGTGTCGCCAGTGGGCAGCAAGTTGCAGGGACACGGGCAACGGCGAAGCATACCGCCGCATCCACGCATGCCCTGGCCAGCCGCAGATGACAAGCGGACTGGTACAATGACTAGTTCAACTGGTACAACGACTAGTTCAACTGGTACAATGACTAGTTCGACTATTACAACGACTAGTTCAACTGGTACAATGACTGGTTCAACTGGTACAATGACTAGTTCAACTGGTACAATGACTAGTTTCAACTGGTACAATGACTAGTTCAACTGGTACAACGACTAGTTCAACTGGTACAATGACTAGTTCAACTAGTAAAGGTACCAGTACAACTAGTGCAGTGACTAGTTCGACTATAACAATGAGTAAATGCAACTAGTGTATCGCTCACCTTCAGCCTGGGCGGCGGCTGGGTCGGCTGCGGCTTGGGCGCGGCGTACTGCACCGCGCCCGCCTTCAAGTAGTTGATGACCGCCGGGCCCGAGCCGCGCGGCGCCGCGCGCCCGAAGCCTCCCACGCCCACGCCCACGCCGCCCACGCCCACCCCGCCCACGCCGCTCACGGACAGCATGGCGGTGGCGCCGGTGCGGATCGCATCTGTAGAGGGAAACGAAATTAGTATTACGAGAAAGTCAATGTCATGGAGAGTCACGTACAGGGAGTTGAAGGCGCTGGCGGAGTCCAGGGAGGAGTGGAAATTGCTCCACAGACAAAAGCAAAGCTCTTAAATTTTGTAGTCTATGTCGGCTGATGATTCAACTCCACCCCTGGACTTAGACTTTATTTTTTTATTATTATACTACTAGGGTTAACAAAATGGCTGCCGGCCCGCCTGATGGTACGGTCACCGCAGCCCACGAACGCCTGCAACACCAGGGGCATCGCATGCGCTTTGCCGACCTTGAGCTACTCGTATCCAGCACTTGTGTAGGGCGCCCTCGGGTCCAGGTGGAGCGACGATTAACGCCAAATGATGTTCATAATTTTTTTTATGCGAGATGCGGCAGACGAGCAAGTGTGACACCTGATGGTAAGCAGTTGACACAGCCCATGGGCACTTACAACTCTAATCGAGTTTAGGGTCGCTGCCGGCCTTTTATGTATGAATACGCTCGTTTCTTGAAGGTTCCCAAGTCGTGGCTGTTCGGTCATAAATGCTGGAATACCAAAAATATATGATGATGATGAACTTACCAAGCAATTGCGGTTGGGCGATAGATGTAGACTGTGCCAATGTATGCATGTTACTGGCACCAGCTTGTTGAATCTGAAACAATGGATAAAACAGTTTAATATCTTTTCTATTTAGATTAGACCATAGCTAGGTTCCCTAACAACCGCCCTCTAGGGGGCAATGCAGCTTTTCATGTCTTAAGTGTAGTGGGGACGCGTCATGAAAAGTCCCAGAACCTAGTTTGTTATTCGGCAAGATGCACCAAGGACAGGTTAAGGCTTGGAGCGAAAAGATGATAGGTCGCTCCCTTACATCGCCAACAATTTGGTACCGAGAGTTTATTTACACACAGACTCTGTTCGACTCAAAAGTTCCCAACAGCCCAATCAAATATCAGACAACATCACATACATTGCTCCGATCCCAAAGTAAGTAGCTTAAGCACTTGTGTTATGGGTATCAGAACAACTAACCTTCGTTGTACCACAAATAAATACTTAAATACAAATATAAACACCCAGACACGGAACAATCACAAGTGTTCATCACACGAATGTTTGTCCCGCGTGGGAATCGAGCCCACGACCCTTGGTTCAGAAGGCAGGGGTCACTACCAATTGAGCCACCGAGCCAGTCGAATCAATGTGACTTATTTACATATCCAGTCTAGTTACACTCACTCAAGAGCTAACAGCCCAATATGCACAGCCATAAACATATGCAACACATTGATAACCCTAGGCCACCGCTATCAATGAAGGCTATGCGTGTAAACAGGAGATAACACGTTATGTGTGCAACTAAATATAGACAAGCGCTTACTGTAGGTCATTGGAATCACAGCACTGTAATGTATGTATGAAAGCTAAAATTACCTAATGAAACTTTGTTGTATGAGACTTAGTAATCAGACAACATAACATACATTGCTCCGATCCCAAAGTAAGTAGCTTAAGCACTTGCGTCATTGGTACCTCAGAACAACGAAGATACCACAAATAAATACTTAAATACAAATTATAAACACCCAGACACGGACCAAACACAAATGTTCATCACACGAATTTTTGTCCCGGGTGGGGATTGAACCAACGACTCTTGGTTCAGAAGGCAGGGGTCACTACCAATTGAAGCTTTGAAGAGCACTTGTGTTATGGTTGTCAACAGAACAATGAATACAAATAATTAAATAGACTAAGACATGCCAGGCTGGTTCCATCTAGTCCAAAACTAAGCTGAAGCTTGAACTATGGGTACTAGACAACTGATAAGTTTACTTAGATACTTTCATTTTAGTAAATAAATACAAATTGTACATAGAAAACACGCGGACCAATACAGACATGTTCATGAACACAAATGTTTGTACTGTGTGGGGATCAAACACACAAATCTTGGCTCAGAAGGCAGAGGTCACTACCAAATGAGCCATCTGGCCAGCCAGCGTTAATGATAACTATTTTATCTTTGCATCCTACGGCGACTAGTCCTTACTTCACAATAGGCTATTATGGCTAAAAATTGTAATTAGTCCGTCTTTTAGCTTATTCAAAAATAAAAGACACGTATTTTTTGACATTTAAAAAAAAGAATGCCCTATCTCATTCTCCTCTAAAAGAAATCTCATTACCGCAATGTTTACCTCGAACAACACAAAACAGCGTGCTAAAGTTATTCATAACACTACCCAAGGTTATGCCGGCAGTCTATTTCGAATGCGCGCGAGAATCTATAATTATACTAAAGCTGAATCACTGCTGTTCAATAGTGTTTTGTCGCATATTACAAGTTCTGGAGAGACTTATGGATTTATGTTTACCTACTAACTGTGCCCGCGGCTTCGTCCGCGGTCATGTAGGTGTGTCACAGAAGCAGTGGCGTAACTACAGGGTGGCATGTCGGCAAAATGCCACGGGCCCCCAGCCGTAAGGGGCCACCGGTCAGAGGAGAATCCAAACTCCCAACATTTATTATTACACATTTAGTGAAAATCTGATGAATGGTATAGTTACGCCACTGCACAGAAGTGTTTCTTCATCCCTTTTTTCGCAATAAAAGGTAGCCTATGTCCTTTCTCAGGGTCTAAAGATTGTCTGTGCCAAATTTCATGGAAATTGGTTGAGATGTTTAAGCGGGAAAGCGTAACAGACAGACAGAGTTACTTTCGCATTTATAATATTAGTAGGGATATAATAGTCAATACCCAAACCAATACAAGCAGACATGATCGTGGTTTTTGGATTAAGAATAGAACCACCCCATCACGGGGGTGACAAAATCAAAGCCAACATAATTATACTTTATTCGTGTACTAGCTGTGCCAGCGGATATCGAGTTTAAAAAATAACGGACTTACATAAAATGGCTCCTACATTTTAAGTTAGACCTCTAGCAATACATAGGTTCTTTCAATTCTAACCGCATTCAATTCCACGCAGTACTTTTTGAGTGATGCGCGTTCAAACATCAGGAACAAAATTTCTCCCGTTTTCCCAACATTTCCCTTCTTTGCTCTGCTACTATTGATTGAAGAGTGTTGAATCCGTTCAGTAGTTTTTGTTTCTATTACGAACATACAGGCAGACAGACGAACAGACAGACAGACAAAAATTTTACTGATTGCATTTTTGGCATGATCCCCTAATAGTTATTTTGAAAATATATTTAATGTACAGAATTGACCTCTCTACAGATTTATTATACGTATAGATAGATAGATAGATATAGATGAATCACCCAAGACCCTGCCACCCTGGACCTCTTTTTGTTGCTTGTATGAAAAATAAATACTACACGTTACTAACCTCTCCCCATACAGTTTATTAGAAGTCATTGTACACTAATGTACGACTAACCATTCAGAGGTGTCATTGCACCATGTTGAGTTGACTGGTTGCCAAAGGGTGCGTCCGGTTGCCGCCGACTTGGGCATCATCCAATAGGGAATATGCATCAAACGTTTGTGTACTCAGTATTCATCATCAGCCTATCGCAGTCCACTGCTAGACATGGGCCTCTCCAGTTGTTCGCCAATTTGGGCAAACATCTGAAGGCTTTGCTCATGGGCAGGCGGGTTGAGTATCTTAGGCGTAGCCCCTCGCTCCGGTGACGCTGCTGCCCGTCATCGGCCTGTGTTATTTAGCTACGCCTTCAATCGTGATGGTTATACCGCCACCAGTCGGTTGCCAGAATCTCGTTTGTTATTCGAACGCGCCACGAGCAGGTGAGTAAGGCTTGGAGCGAAAAGATGATAGGTCGCGCCCTTACTTCCCCCATTTGTATTCAGGACTATTTCTCTTAATGACTACGATGCTAGCCGAGGCCTAGTCATAAGCGGAATCTCACGTTCCTTTTTGTTTGAAAATGCCATTTACGCATCCCCGCTACACGGGGGAATAGCGGGGTGTGTGAGACTCACGCAAGATGGAAAGGAATCAGGGAATACCCATGACTATAAATACTAGTCTGTCAGTCGCATGACTACAACATCCTTGGCGCATGCCAAGGGTGTAGAGGGTCAATGAAACTTGCCTCCAAGATACCACCCAGGGGACTGTCATTCCTACAACAATCCCTAAAATTAAGCAACAAAGGTAAGGACGTCCCCTATCGGAACTCGGTTTAAACGTCAAGTTATTGCACAAACGCAGCGTTCGCGGGAGAATCCCCTTTGATATAAGAGACCATGCGTTATTAGCTGCACATAAGGATTATTTTTGCACTTTTGATCCCCAAAGCCTGTTTCGCCCGAGCGGAACCAGCAAAAAATCGTCAATAAATAGCGGATCATTCTGCGAAGTTAGACATTTAGTGTAAAAAAAAAACTGAAGGCCAGTGAATGTGCCAGTGATGCGAAAATAGATATTGCACGGAAACACAAGTGAAGCAATATAAGCACTTGTTACGACTTGAAAATAACAATATTAAAATGTACATAATAACAAATAATAATTTAAGAAAAATACACATACCTACACAAACTTTTATGTGTTATTATTTTCCAAATATATCTAGTGATTCATTTGATATTCATGGATTACATTACAATATAAATAAGCGTGTCATTTATCAACATGTTACTTATGTAAAATAACTTTTATACTCATCTAAGTGTATTAATTTCAAATGAAACTGTAAAAACGTATAAATATAATATTAGCCATGTGTTTTAACACAGGATTGATTATTTAAACACTGAAATGTTAAAATAAACCCATTGATTGGTGGGATAATTAAAGATTTCGCTACTCCATCAAAAATCAACAATAATTATCCGCCATGTTTGTTATCGACTTTGTTTTTAAATGCGACCACGTGGCCAGTACGTAATAATAACAGCAGGAATATTGTTTGTTTTATCATTTCCGGCACGCTGCAAACCTGCCACGGTGGTGAGGCGCTTCCAATGATAAGGTGATGTATCCCCATGTACGCAGTCGCAAACCTATGGAGGTATGCCACGGGATGTGGGGAAAAATATAGAAGTAATATACTACGACTAGCAGTACTAGACTCAAAATCTATGTTATGAGAAAAGAGTTCGGACTTCACGATATGTGAAGAAAGATGTTATTTAAACTTTTAAATAATAATAATATGTCTACGGTGATTCTTCTCTTGTGTTATGGAATAATGACCCTTTTCTTATGTATACGAACATAGAATAGTGCGCTGAGATGCCGTTTCACGCCCCGCCTATAGAACCACTGTTCTGATCCGTATTTTTTTTATGCGAGAGGCGGCAGACGAGCAAGCGTGATGCCTGATGGTAAGCAGTCGACACCGCCCATGGACACCCGCAGCTCTAACCGAGTTTAGGGTCGCTGCCGGCCTTTTAAATATGAATACGCTCGTTTCTTGAAGGTTCCCAAGTCGTAGCTATTCGGAAAGACTGTCGCAGGAAGTTGGTTCCACAAATCCGAGGCGCGAGGCAAGAAGTTTCTCATAAAACGTAGTCATTTAGAAAAAAAAGCAGGCACCGCCTTATTTACGGCTCTAGACCAGTGGGGTATTCAGTAGCTTCTGTCTCTTACCTGCGCTGGTGACTGGGGGGGCAGCGGCGAGGGCTCATCGGGCCCCAGCCGCGGCACTGCGGTACGCTTCATCATAGCTCAGCGAACGCCCATCACACGATTCACCTGGAAAAGACATACATATGTTAATTAATTTAATTACTACAATGGGATGGGATGGTATGTAAGGGATCTATCATCTTTTCATTCCAAGCCAACCTCACCTGCCCGTGGTGCATCTGCCGAATAACAAACGAGGCGCTAGCAACCGACGGATCGCTGTATGACCATCTCAATTGAAGATGTAGCTAAATACCACAGGCCGAACGGGCAGCAGCGTCACCGGAGAGAAAAGCTAAGCCCTGAGATCGCCAACCCACCTGCCCAGCGTGACGATTATGGGTATATCCTCCAGATGATTGCCCTAAGTGGCGAATAACTGGAGAGGCCTATGTCCAGCAGTGGACTGCAATAGGCTGATGATGGTGTTTAATACGGTTTAGTCACATTAAAATATAAAGTTAAAAATTAATAAATACATAAATTATATAAAGTAATTAATAAATTAAATATCCCTCCATTCAAAACATATAATATTTTTAAAACAAATAAGTAATTATATTTCAATAAGGAAGTAGTACTGTGTTGAAATTAGAGATGGCGCTGTATGTATTTAAATCACGCAATCAATATTTTTCTCCGACCACATAACCCCTCGAGTGTGATGAATAAAAAAAGTTTTATCAATAGCAAGTGGCGGTTTTATTTTGAGCATCCTACGCAGCAACATCTGGTGCCGAAACCCGGGAATAGAGAACTAAGTATGGACAAATCGTGAGTAAAGTGACACAGTGCCAGTGCTAGTGACAGCGGAATAGTAAAAAAAAAAAAAAATTGAACGAATGATCGGATTTTATTAGGAGTGAATTTGACGTTTAGAAAAATATATCGCAACAATAAAGAATTTTCTGTGTGTGGTGAAAAAACGTGGTTATCATGGTGGATAATATTTTAAATCAACAAGACGAAATATTACAGCAAATACAAAAGACATTTAAAAACTATAAGAAAACCGGCAAGGACAGATTGACTACATCATACATCGAAACAAAATTAGAAAATTTGGAACAGCTATGGAAAAAATTTACGGACAACCATTTCGAAATAATAGTGGAAACAAGGAAATCAGATCGAGAAAAGATGGCATATTTTTCAGAGGATTGGTATGGGCATTCAGAAGAAATATATACAGATTGTAAAAGCAAGATGAAAATCGATTTACGTCTCAGCCTACCCCGTCAACCATGTGTGATGAAAGACAGCGATGCAAATACCGGTGTCCCGTCAAATCTGGAAGTAAAGCTACCACAAATACAATTACCATCATTTTCTGGTGCATACGAAGAATGGCAAAGTTTTCATGACATGTTTGTCTCCCTAATTCACAACAATAAACATTTGAGTGCTGTGCAAAGGTTGCATTACCTTAAGAGTAGCTTAAGAGGTGAGCCTGAAAACTTATTAAGAAGTATGTCTACTACTGAAATGAATTATGCAGAAGCATGGGAAAAGTTAATACGCCGATACAATAATAAGCGATATAACTCAAATGAAATATTGAAACGATTATTCTCACAAAAACCTATTGGTCATGAGTCCGCCGCTGCCATAAAGCAAGTACTAGACACTACAACCGCTTGTTTGAAATCCCTGCAAAATTTGGGTATAGATACAAAGTCATGGGATGTTATGATTAACTACTTGATTGTTTCGAAGCTAGACTATGAGTCACGGAGACAGTGGGAGACCGAAGTGGGTCGGTCCACATCAGATGATTTTCCAACATGGCTGCAACTTGTGCAATTTTTAGAAATGAGATTTCATACATTGGAAATGCTTTGTGAATCGAAACAAAACACAAAATCTACACCAAATTTTACTGTCAAACAAGTGTCAAAACAGAGAACATTTCACTCAACTGTGCAAGAACCCAAGAAAGAAAATAGAGATAAAATATGCTGCGTATTTTGTTCAAATCCACATTTATTATACCAGTGTAAACAATTTGGAAGCAAATCTCCCGAAGAGAGATCGATGTTTATTCAAACCAAGAGACTTTGTTTCAATTGTTTTTCAGCCAACCACAATGTAAAGAGCTGTCACCAGTCGACATGCTGTCGTCGTTGTGGCAGAAGACACCACACTTTGCTACACATAGAGAGAGGCCCGGTTCCAGAATCTGTGGGCATGCCGCCTACGAATGTGGGACCATCTTCTGATCCTGTTGATGTTCCAACCCAAATGTACGAGAGGAAGGTAGTAGCTCATTTTGCTAAGGAAGAATGCCAAGGTAAGGTTTTATTAGCCACTGCTTTAGTTAGAGTAAAATCAAAAGATGGTTACTGTCAAACTGCTCGTATATTAATTGATCAAGGCTCTGAGGCATCCTTTGTTAGCGAAAGAACTGTACAATCTTTAAATCTTGAGCGTAGGCCTGTGAATGGTTTAGTATCAGGCGTAGGTGATGGTAAACTAAGAACTAAGAATGTTGTTACTTTTGATTTGGAGTCATTACATAATCCTGACTATTCAGTTTCGGTCAATGCCTTTGTTTTAAGCACTTTGACTTCTTTTCTTCCATCGAGTGAGACTTCCGTTCAGAACTGGCCAGATTTAGACAAGTTACCTTTAGCAGATCCTCAATATGGTTCACCTGGAAAAATAGACATAATATTAGGAGTTGAGATATATAGCCAAATAATATTGAGTGGTCTGTTGAAACATCCGTCTCCGGGGGGTCCAGTTGCACAACATACCCAGTTGGGCTGGATACTGTCGGGAAGGGTCTGTCACCAAAATGAGTCAAGTCGAGGAGTCGTGAGTATGCATTTACAGGTCAAGGTAGAACAATTGTTGAGACAATTTTGGGAAATTGAGAGAGAACCGGATCTGATTGGAAAGAGATTGACTAGAGAAGAGAGCAGATGTGAAGATATTTTTGACAGCACTACAATAAGAAATAGTGAAGGACGTTATGTAGTTCGGTTACCGTTCAAGGACTCCGACCCAAAATGTGTCTATGGAAGATCAAAAGATATTGCGATCAAGAGACTGCAACTATTAGAAAGGAAACTAAAGAAAAATTCAACATTACAATTAGAATATGCAAAAGTTCTTTCAGATTATTTAGAGCAAAACCACATGGAACTAATCAAGGATCCCATTGAGCTAGGAAACCCTTATGCTGTGTATTTACCTCACCACGCCGTGGTGAGAGAGGATAAAGAGACAACAAAAGTGAGAGTAGTGTATGACGCTTCTTGTAAAGGAGTCAACAACATATCATTAAATGATACATTGATGGTAGGTCCCAAGATCCAACAAGATTTGCGTCACATATTGATGAGATGGAGAACACATCAATATTGTATTGTTGCCGACTTGAAGCAGATGTATAGGCAGGTAGTAGTGAATAACGATGATGTAAATTTTCAGAGAATAGTTTGGCGTGTTGATCCAGAACAGCCCATCCAACATTATAAGTTATTGAGACTTACCTTCGGAACATCGTGTGCACCATATTTGGCGGTGAAATCTCTCCAACAACTAGCAAAAGACGAAGAAATGAAATATCCATTGGCTGCAAAAATTACACTAGAAGATTATTATATGGATGATTTATTAACTGGATGTGAAACCGAAGATGAAGCTATACATATTTACAGTGAAATGAATAACCTAATGAAAGCAGGAGGATTTCAGCTACAAAAATGGTGCAGCAATAGTCAGAACTTGCTACATTATATTGAGAAAGAAGAACAGAGTGCCAATGATACTTTCACTTTTAAGATTAACGATACAATCAAAGTTTTAGGTATTTCCTGGAACAAAAATTCTGACAACTTCGAATACACTTACAACTTACCAGAGTTAGATGAAGCGGCAACCAAACGTAAAGTGTTATCCGATATAGCGAGACTTTACGACCCAATGGGTTGGGTAGCGCCTGTGTTGATCACTGCAAAAATTTTCATGCAAAAATTGTGGAAGTCTGGTTTAAGCTGGGACGAAAACTTGACACCAGAGTTGTCAAAGGAGTGGCTCCAGTATAGAGGAGAACTAAATAAATTACCTAAAGTTGTCATACCCCGATGGCTGTTGACTAAAACAGACCATCCAATTGAGCTTCATGTATTCGCTGACGCCTCTCAGTTAGCTTATGCTGCTGTTGTGTTTGTGAAACATAAAGATAATGATAACAATACTTACGTAAATATTGTAACAGCAAAAACCAAGGTGGCCCCAATCGAGAAAGAGATTTCCATACCAAGAATGGAACTGTGTGCAGCTTTGTTGGCAGCTAAGTTGATATTTGAAGTAGCACAGATATTGAAAGTTCCCAAGGAACGGTTGTTTGCATGGTCAGACTCGACTGTAGTGCTTGCATGGCTTAGAGGTGAACCAAGCCGTTGGACCACATTTGTGAGTAATAGAGTATCTGAAATTTTAACAATCCTGGATCGTAGTCAGTGGAATCATGTGTCCACAAACAACAACCCGGCCGATTGTGCGACCAGAGGCATATTGGTAGGGGAATTAATTGAGCATGATCTATGGTGGCATGGTTCTAAAACCATACGGAGCACCGACCGATATTCAAGTGAGTTAGAAGTTGACACTACTATTGAGGAGAGGCAGACACGAGCACTTGTTAGTGTTCTACAGCCGGCTGATGATTTTGTATGGGTGCGATTCTCGAAGCTAAACAGGATGTTAAGAGTTTTATCTTACTGCAGGAAAATTTTGAAACTGATAGAGCCTAAACAAACTAGAGAAATAAATAAAATGGTTACTGTGAAGGAAATGAATGAAACCTTACAGAGATGTATAAAGAAGAATCAAGAAGTATATTTTGAAGAAGAAATTAAACAACTGAAATCTAAATCGGGATGTGTTCATAAAAGAAGTCAACTGCATACTCTTTCTCCATTTTTAGACGAAAATGGATTGCTAAGGGTAGGTGGTCGAATTGATTTGGCTACGGTTCAATTTGACAAGAAACATCCAATAATTATGCCTAGTGAGTCTCATCTCACTAAGTTAATAATTTTGGACGCCCATCAAAGGACACTTCACGGAGGACCACAAGTTATGATGAATTATTTGAGAAGCAAATATTGGATTATAAGAGCTCGAGAAAAAGTAAAAAAATGCTACAGAGATTGTGTAACCTGTGTTCGTTATTCGCGACAGAATAACAATCAGTTTATGGGTCAACTCCCCAAGGTTAGACTGACACCAGAGAAACCTTTTCGATCATCAGGAGTAGATTTCACCGGTCACATAAATATAAGGTTTTCACCAGGCAGAGGATCAAGATCTTACAAAGGATATATATGTCTCTTTGTTTGCATGTCAACTAAGGCGATTCATCTGGAAGCAGTGTCAGACTTGACATCTACGGGATTTATAGCTGCATTCAAAAGGTTCGTTTCTCGTAGAGGCTGCTGTCAGCATTTATACAGCGACAATGGGTCCAATTTTGTTGGAGCGGATAAAGAACTTCAGGATATGTTTAACAGAGCCAAATCTCAATTGCCTGACGAAATTGCCAATGCACTTACTCAAGAAGGTACCACTTGGCATTTTATACCACCCCACGCACCCAACTTTGGAGGGCTGTGGGAGGCCGGTGTTCGATCTACTAAAGCACATTTGAAGAGAGTTATAGGTGATGCAACACTTACCTTTGAAGAATTGACGACTGTCTTGACACAAGTAGAGGCGTGCTTGAATTCTCGTCCATTATCTTTTTTGAGTGACAACCCAGATGACCCGATGCCCTTAACACCAGGTCACTTCTTGGTTGGGGAATCATTAGTTATAATACCAGATGAGGACTACTCTGCATCTTCTTTATCTGGCCTTCAGAGATGGAGACTCACTCAAAAAATGATTAACGATTTTTGGCGAAAATGGTCAGATGAGTATTTAGTGACTTTAAATAATAGATATAAATGGTTTACAAAAAAAACTGAGCCTGAAATTGATGATGTAGTAGTTGTAAGAGATCATAACATTCCTCCAGCTAAATGGTTGTTAGGGAAAATAATTGAGAAACATGCGGGAAAGGATAACTTGACCCGAGTAGTTACTATTAAAACCAAAAATGGCATCTTTAAACGCCCCTGTAATAAAATTTGCTTATTGCCAAGGGCCTAAGTTGAAGGCACCCTTGATTGTTAACCTATTATGCTGTTAAATAACATATTATGTAAAAGGGTAACTTTCTGTACTTGATAGTAAAGTTATCAAATTATTTATCAGTTTTAAATAGTCTCATAAATTTTATGATGTACTTACCATTTTTTAGTTTGATGTCAGTGTAAAAGGCATTAATTCACATTTTGTACCTGTTAATTTAGTTAAATGTTCAATAAACGAATTGTCTTAAGTTTAATAGAGTTTAAAGTTAAATTTAATACTGTTGAAAGTTAAATTTAATACTGTTAAAAGTTAAAATTAATAGTGTTGAAAGTTGAATTTAATAATGTTGAGAGTAAAGTTTATTACCTACTGTCTGTATGACTGTTGTGTTAGGTTTATATTGTCTGTATGACTTGCATTAAGTAGGTACTGACCGTGTAACCCTTTCTGTTGTTATAATGTTTATTTAAGAGTTTTGAGTACCTAGAGTTATGTTCAGAACTTTAGAGTCTATGTTAAGTTCTCACGGTGGGCGGGTTATGTTTTTCTGATTATAATGTCATAGATAGAGTTTATATACTAGTCTTAAATTGAGTGTTAGTGTGGAAAAGGACGAGGCCTTTTGGTGGGCGGGATGTTTAATACGGTTTAGTCACATTAAAATATAAAGTTAAAAATTAATAATAAATACATAAATTATATAAAGTAATTAATAAATACATAAATTATATAAAGTAATTAATAAATTAAATATCCCTCCATTCAAAACATATAATATTTTTAAAACAAATAAGTAATTATATTTCAATAAGGAAGTAGTACTGTGTTGAAATTAGAGATGGCGCTGTATGTATTTAAATCACGCAATCAATATTTTTCTCCGACCACATAACCCCTCGAGTGTGATGAATAAAAAAAGTTTTATCAATAGCAAGTGGCGGTTTTATTTTGAGCATCCTACGCAGCAACAGATGGTGAATTACTACGATGAAAGCCAGGGCGGCCTTGTCATTAAAACCGGACTGTGGGGGAAGCGAAAGGCTACCCATAGTACAAGCTTAGCCTAAGTTATGTACTAGATGGCGCTGTGTGGTCCACCGTTACATGTCTTAAGTACAAAACCAAATGTTCGCTAGTTACAACTCTTAGGGACTTCAACCATTGTTTAATAAAAAGACAAAAGCCTATCAAATGCCATAAGAGATCCTACTTCTAAAGGCTGTTATACAAATTTGTATTGCCATTTTCGGCACGCCATAAGCCATGGGGAGCTTTGGCGCTTCCAATGGTAAAATCAATATACCCCCCTGTACGCAGTTGTCGAACCTATAGAGGTAGGCAACGGGATTTGGGGGATGTGCAAAGACATTTAGGTAGGTATTTGATAAGACGTGATGCCTGATGTGGCTTTGATAGATACAATTCGGAAATCAGAATATTCTGCCCGTAGGTAAGTATCTTTAAAAATCCTGCCAATCATTGTGCAGAACGCAAGAATACAATATTGATTGTAATCTCGCATAAAATTCCACTGACTTTAGAGGAATATTTCTTGTTTACTCTGCAAGATCTTCGAATTTCCAGATGTAAACAAAATCAGAAACTTCATAAAAGTTCAAACAATCATGGCGTCAAACTCTTGTACTTCAAACCGTCATGGCATCTGTTATTTTTTTTACGCGTCAACAATAAACAAACAAAGAAAACGAAACTCACATTTACGATAAAGAAACGAGAATCAAGGGCGAGATCGCGAAAGTGTTACGGCCTTCGCGAACACGTATCGGGTTTTAGAGTTGCCATGCGACCTCGGGATCTTTACGGCAACTTGGCGAATAAAACGTTTTTTTTTTAAAGTAAGCATGTCACTTGATAGTATTTGGATAGGCTTCTTATGCTAGGTTTACACGCGTGCCACGCAGCCCGGCAAGCAGCCTGGCAAGCAGCTCGGCGAGCAACCCTGCCCTACAAATTGTGCACGCACGTAAAATCGAGGCGAAATCTATGGGTCTTAGGAACTAGCATCATATAAAAAAGTATGATGAATTTGTATTATTAATTCCAATTCTTAAATCATGGACTTTTCAATAAAACTTAAAGACTATAGTGATATCATTTTGCAACAAAAATTTATCAAAACTATTGGGTCTTTCTGGCAAACATAATGTGACAGACAGGACTGAACAGTCTTTTACCTCCTATCTCAGACAATGTCACAGACAGAAGCTAGAATAATGCTTACTCCATTAAAAGTTGAAAAGACTCAAAAACATAATTTGCAGACAAATGAGTTAACCACCACTGATATTCATGAATAAATGAATCTGATTATTTCGTATTCTAGATCTTAAACAATTGTTAAGGATATAAATAGTATAATAGAGCTAGGTGACCTAGTGCAATGTGAGTCACAACCTGTGTTTTAATAAATCTGTCAAGACATTGCCTATGTTTTGAATATGACGTAATAAAAAGTTATTCATAATTATGTTTAACAAAATGTAGCAAGCTTTTTACAGCTTAGACTGCCACTTGACTTTATATTGAAGCTTTTCTTAAGACTACTTCTTTTTCTTGAAGTGCCATCTCCTACCGGAGGTCGGCTATCCTACCGTCCTATCACTAAAAAGTTGTTAAGCAATAATAAAGTCAAGCTGGACAGGACACATGTTGCACTGCAGGTTAAACAAGTGGAGCCAACAGGTGACTCTTTGGTATCCTAGAGAGAACACCAGAAAACCAGGGCTTCCAAAGAGTAGATGGAGTGACGATATCCGCCTAACTCTGGGACCATTTTGGACTAGAGTCGCGGAGGATCGAGCTCAATGGAGGGAGCTGGAGGCCTATGCCAAGAAGCACGCCGAACTGCGTGACATACTATAAATAAATATTATATTGTATTGTTTGTATTTGTAATGTGGTTCGGAATAAAAGGGCTTTATTATTATTAATAAAGTCAATTGGGCTTAATGGTGTTTTAGTGATAGAACAGTAGTATCATTTGGGCTATTCTAATTTTGGACAAAGCAGCACGGAACAGAGATCACGGAGAGAGAAAGATGGGAGTGAGGGATGCTTCTGCTACTAATAGAAGAATAGTAGTTGTGCTTTAATTCAAAAGGTTAGCCGATCATTGAAGGTATGAGGTATGCAACATTTTACAATTTTTCCTAAATGACTATGGTGAGGACCAAGGAAGGAAGTGGTTTTTTTTTTTATAGTAGCTGGACATAATGGCTTCACTACGCCTGATGGTAAGCAAAAGAGAAGCCCTAGTCGCTGTGACAACTGGCAAGTAACTGGTTAGTCACCTGTCAGTTGCCACTGCCATGCCGGCCCAACCCTAACCCCCCACGAGCTCCGGAGACCCTACTCACCAGCAGAAACACGACCCGGAGGTCATTTGGCTGCGGTATTCTATAGGGTGGAGGTCCTTCCCCGGATGGGCAGCTCAATACGAGCAAAGATTCGCTATGCCCTACCTCTCTTAGTGTAGGATGACCTCAAGCCAGGTGGAGTGACGATTTGTGCAGGACGGCTGGCAAGCACTGGATGCGATAAGCCCAGGAGCAAATTGGAGAGGTCTAAGTGTTTATGTGTGGATGACCACACATACCTTCACTGTCATACACATACATGTTCATACACATACATGTTCATACATGTACATGACATACACTTTCACTGTCCACTGATGGACATGAGTCCAGCCCCGTCGCCCCCATAGGCGCAGGACGATGGGTCCGGTGTTTTTAGTGGGTATGAAAAATAAAGGGTGTTTCTCTGGTGCTAATGCAATGAACAATGACACAATACTTGTGTCATCAAACATTGCCAACAGGAAAACCCTAATGTTTATTTTGTACAAATATTATGGACCAATAGTAGGTAAAACATTATGGTCAACAAGACAATAGCTTGATATTAATGATGGTATTTTCAAACTTGTGGTGGCTAAGGCAGGACAAGCAACGTCACAGCATCAACCCTCCAAATGGTAGGATGATGTATTTAGTGATGGGGAAAACTTGGGTGAGAGTAGCGGTAAATGGCAATAAAGAGAGGAGGCCTATGTCCAGCAGTGGGACGGATAAGAAAGGCTGATGATGATGATATGTCCAGCAGTGGACCGCAATAGACTGATGTAATGTACCTACCCTTTTCTTGTAAGTTGAAGGGAAATAAATGACAACTGTTTTATTAGTCATAAATAATTTAACAATACAAAAATACTTTAAACAAAGGCGTTTGTCTTTGGCAATTTTTCTTCGTTATCGAAAAATTATGTTAATGACCTTAAGTACCTAACCTATGTACTCGAAGTAAACAAATTTTAAATTTGTCATGCAATTGACAAAGATGAAACCAAATTAAAATGATGTTGGTACATAGGTAGGTACCTAATCAGTCAAATTTACCAAGTAAGCTGAGTCCGATAATAAAATAATATTATGATTACGCAATCATATTTCTCTGATAAAGTAAATAGCGTTTTAACACAATTTATTTGTTCTTTTCATAGTTTCATACCCACGGGACAAAATGGATTCCCTCCCGGTTATGACGTCACACATTGCAATCAATGAACGGACGAAATAAGCACTTACGTTGATACGTAAGTATACCAAACTAACGCGGTATTACGAATATAAAATAGAAAATAATTGACTTGCGTAACAACGCTCTAAAACATCGAATCGACCACTTCTATAATCGGAATTCAAACACTACGAACCTCGCTTGGTTTTCTGAAACCGGTCTCGGGAGGGCGTGATGACACAAACTCGTACTTATTTATAGCGGAAAATGTACACAAATCGATATCATGGTAGCTAGATGAGCAACCATGAACACCCCGTGACGCAAAATGCGTTTTACTTTGAAACTTTCTATATCCTCACCAGTCGATACCGAATCACAAATGAAATGAACTAAAATTTGACGGCTTGCTTGACCAGGAATGACAGATAAAGCCCGCCTTTTTTTGGTCACGTTCAGAAACTTAAAATTGCAATTTGAAAATGTACGCAATGTTCTCACCAAAATGTTATTATTATTTCCACAGTGAATCATAGCGAGTGGATCTCGTTTGAAGAAAAAGTGTATACTGATTGAGGATAATCGTCTTTCGGAGTAGAGCGGTAAAGTCCGGTTTACGTTGGGCCGGTAGAAACGAGGACGGCGCGGCGGTATTCGTCACCGACGTAGAAAATGGCGACTAAATACCAACAATTACATCGCGCGCTCAACGATAATGCGAATCAATGTTATGTTCAAAGATCACTAACTGGTGTATTTTGTGGTACGGGAGATGCAATAACCGAGCTTATCTATTGGAGCGGCAGAGATAAAGAGTCCGCCTTTGCACACTTTACTTAAAAAAAATCAAAAACGCTGACGTACCTCTGAATATCTGGTGGTAAAACGTTGAAATCTTCGTAGAAGTGTTCAAAACGTATATTGTAACTCAAAAAACTGTTATTAGACAAGGTATTGGGAGAATAACGCGTCACGGCACGCTCCGCACGAGCACATTCGTGCGCCTTCAAATAGCGCAGCGGCGCAACTTTTTCGAGCGCGGCGTCAACACGGTCAGGTGGGCGAGGTTGCGACACTGCCATAGCGCCGTCTCTCTCTTGGCCTCTCGCTCTCGCGCGCTGTGCGCCGTCTCGCTCGCTCTCGCGGCGGAGCCGAGTATCGGACAGGAGGGACGCGCGGAGCCCTCCGCGTACGAACGTCGCGCACCGAGCTGCGCGGCCGACTGACTGCGTCCAGCGCCTCGGCCGCCGCGGCCCTGCAGAGGCATCGAGCCCGGAGCCCGAGCCGGAGCGGCAACGCCGCATCGAATAATAGCGAGCGAAACGGACGTGCCGCGATATGAAATGCCACGAACCTCCACGGAGGTGGTGGACCAAAACAAATCTCCTTTCTCTAAAATTATACAACAGTTGCGATCGAGAGCACAACCGGGCGCTTCGTATCTATTTCCCGCCAAAATCAACCACTTTCTATATGTAAACGCGTAGCTGAAGAACGAGCGATGACCTACATGCGTCGTTGGACAGAATTTTTGTTCGTGATGGCAAGCAGGTTTCGTATTTGAGGTACAATAAGTCAACGTTCGGCGAACGGGCGTTGTGTGCAGCGAGTGAGTTTTGTTCCCCGCATGCAAGAATAAGTGCGGGGCTGGTTGCCTTGGCGACAGCGCACAAGAACTCGTTATTGGGAGGGCTACAACGAGATAATTGAATGGGGAATCTGAAGCCGATCGCAATAGAGTTGAAATTGCATCCTGCACCTCATGTTTCACGGGAGAATCTTTTGTGTAGCCGGCGAAAAGGGCGCGACTTGGTTGGAGCTTGATAACGATACATAGATAGATAGATATCTTATTACCAATCTACAATTTGCAATTGAAGAAGCAGGAATGGGTTTGTTTACAGCAGTGTACCCCTATCGAGCATACAAAAAAGTTTTTGGACCTCATCAACAACCTTTGGTATCAAAATTTACTTTGATATCGTAAAAGGGATTCTTTGAAAACAGACTTGATAGATAAACAATGACTATGCACTACAAGTAGTGCACGGAATAGTAAACCTGTTAAATTTTGACAAGTTCAAAGCTTGTAAAGCTATACCAATAAGTATACCCTAATGATCCGGCGACCAATGTACACTGGCATCATTCATATTCTGCCAAAACGAAGAGAAGTTTTGCTTCACACGTCACCCGCTCGCGTAGGGTAGGTCATGAACTGTGGAGGTGGAGGGAATGCAGTTTCACAAAACTGTTTCCTATTATTGATCGGAAGGTAAAATGGAAGGCTATCTGAGAGGGGGCGGAACGCCTACGGCTCTGTGATATGATGTAGATAAAATGACGTGTGGGACGAGGATAGCATTGAGATATGGAGATATAAAGCACTGTTTTAGATTACACAGATTGAGTGTAATGTACGACTCCTCTCCCAAAGATTCCAAATGCAAATTTTCCGTAATTTAAAAGCAAAACTACGGAGACTTGTTGGAAAAGTTATGATCATTGGATGAAGCCAAAACAAATTTTGGATACATAAGTATCAATAATGTTTAAGATATATTAACAGAAGCCGTATGACTTTAAGGAAAGTCTACATGCTAGAATGAAAGATAAAAGTACAAGAAGGAGGCCTTAAAACTATCAACTTGGGGAAATTGTTAGAATTTTCAGAAATTTATTGGGTATAAATGTTGAAACTAACTTGCCCAATATCATTGTTACACCTTACTTATTTTATGTATACTATACCCCGAGGTTGTCTGCTAAACTACCTGCAGGTTTAACAGATACATGTCATGCACTTTGCTAGTTTTAAGTCAACAGTTTGTCTACGTTGGACGCTCAAGTGCCAAATGATGCCTAAAAGATTTGACTGATCTGATCAAAGATCTCATCTAAAATCTAAAAGTGATTTCTTTAAGATAAACTATCTAGGCGTACAAGCCATAGTAAGACCTTGACTGGTACGAGATTAATCTATCGAAGAACCTACCTATAAGAAACCAAAACTAACTGAATCAAATAGACTATAGTAAATTGAATATACTACATTGATACCCGTACCTGGAGTAATAGTGTGTAGGTTGATGTATACAGGGTTTGTCAAGAAGCAAAACAATAAAATTGAGGATAAAAAGAATATTTATTACACAACTGACAAACTAAATTTTCTTGTAATTCGGCAAACCTAAAATGAAATGACTAAGCTATTTGATTGTTTAAGCAATTAATAAAAAAATATAAGCACTAACTACTATTCTACTATACATACCTGACTAAATAATATTTTACCTTAGCTTTAATATAATAAATTTATAATAAAGTATCGTATTCTAATATAAGAGTTCCACCTGATGAAGTGAAGAATCTATAGAAATTTTAATTCCTATTGAATATTTTAATGTAGAAAAGATCTATCACAAGAATTCAATCGAACAATACAATAATTTTGACTATTTTTTCAATGCACAGGCTGTTGTAATGTAGTTTTAGGTTAAATGTATGGTGTGCAATAAAGAATATCTATTTTTAGGCTATTTACGTGTTCTCCCATCCTTTCCACAGCTCCAAAACGTTATCAACTTCAAGGCTTGGCAATAGGACAATATATTGTGTCACCGTTACGGCAAAGCTTATGCTTTATTTGGAGAACGTAAATAGATAACGGCATTAGCGGTCTTAAGAATCCTCATATGTGGTATGCACTTATATGTATTACTGCGAATTTTGTGGAGACTATATTTTTACGTCAAACTAAAATCAAAGCCCGTTCTACATGTTCTTTTGATTTTGCTGCTAGAATAAAGAAATGAAATGATACCAACTGGTTCAGATGTCCAACTAATAAATGAAACAGGCCACTATCTTCATATCTCTCGAATACCAATTGATTGTTAATTAATCTTTGACATTATGTATTTGTTTTTTTTTTATTTTGTGTTCATTTGAAGATGAAGGTGAATGGGTGGAGAGGGCGAGGCCGCCCGAAGAAAGGATGGATGGACTGTGTGAATGATGATATGGCTGAGAAAGGAGTGAATGGGACGATGACGGCTGATAGGGATGAATGGAAGAAGAAAACGTATTGCGCCGACCCCAGATAATGGGAACAGGGCAAGCAAAAAATGCTGTTTTTATTTTTTTTTTGTTATGACTAACGTTAAATTTACTTAAGTACTGTGTTTTAGGTCAATGAATAACAGTTGTTTCATGCAGAACCAATATACCTAAACATGACAAGGATATCCACTCTAAGGAAAGCTTTAGCAAGGCTATATTTATAATTCCACCCAGCTATGAAACCTAAGAGGGATGCATAAATAAATCACACGACTAAGACTTCAAACCTAGAAACTCAAGGGAGGGATAGATAGATTTATTCTCTAAGTATAGTAGACATCTGTTGTACAATATAGCCGGTCTTATCGCCATAATAAAGGATATGTGCACGGAAGTTATAATAAAGAGTAGATAGATTCAGAGACTGCTCACGAATTTGTGGCAAGATACTTACGGACATACCTCAATTCCCCAATTATTGCCATAATCTATTATTATCAATGGGAACTGAGGGCCATATGCATTCACGAGGCTGTGGATTACAGCCCATGAGGCTCCTAAAGAGATTGATCTCCGAGTGGATTTTATTTACTGCCTTCACAGATTTTTTAAAGACCAATTTTAGTACCGCAAACCCATGATTTCACTATTACTTTACGGCACAGCCAAGTTGCTTACTAGCCGGATTTCCATGAGCTAAATAAAAGGAAACCCAAGTCGCTATGACAACGAAAAAGAAACCTAATAGTTCCCAACCACCATGCTGGGCCAGCAAGATGCTTTTTCGCGCTTCGTATGAAAGGTCCCATTATAGGAAGATGGAAACATGTGCTCGCTAAGAGAATAGACGAAATATCTAACTAAACTTGGGACCGACACCATGTTGTTGAATAATCGATACACGTGAGGTGTAACTAATTACTTAGTGACGTCCATAACCATTTCCATCAAAGCCATAACTATTAATTAAGCAACCGCAGTACAGAGGGATAAAACAGATATATGTTCCGAGGGTAAAATAAGTGTTCTGCGAAGACGACTCGCCCGGGGGATTCATGTACATCTTATTCTTGACCCTTATATCTTAACTAGCAAAAGTAGAACGCAAAATGTCATCATCAAATCCTAGTCTTGAATAAGGAGACCAATATTTAAATAACATGTCTATTTGTCACAAACAGTAGTAAGATAAACAGAGAGTAAAGGACACTACAGCTGTATAGTAGCTTTGTCAATATGCAATCGACATTGGAAGTAACAGACCTCGTAAAGAGGCTGGTTTGTTATTGACAAAAAAAGGACACTTTGTCATTGTTGAAACATTGGGTAGTCCTTGGAATTACAACAATGACAACTGTCATTGTAGTAATTTCAAAGCGCACCCTAAACGTTGCTCGTGGGAACAAGTGTCATTTTTTTAGCAATAGTGAACCCTGACATAGTTGAAATACTGATAACTTAATACACCAGCTACATTTTATTCTACTTATGATCAAAGTACGCCTAATATTATCCTAAACAAACAAGTCTTCACAATGAAGTGACTTCAATTCGTCCTCTAGGGCTCTGCAGAACGACGACAAATACGACAATCTCTGCATAACGACGGGAACTAGAGATTATTTAGGCGATTTTAATAATCTATTCAAATAAAATGTCCGTGTGATTACCGTGCCATTGTGGTTTTCGATGTAGAATAGGTGGTCTTATCTTCATCTCATCCCGCGGGTGTTGTAGAAAATCAATAAGGGAACATCAGGAAAAGAGCAGCGTTTACGTGGGTGCAAATTAAACCTACTGCGGTCACCAACCCGCCTGCCAAGCGTGGTGACTATAGCCAATCCTCCCAAATGACGATTGCTATTAGGAGAGACCTATGTCCAGTAGTGGACGTTTAAGGGCTGATATGAGAGTGAGAAATTGCAACAGCGTCGGAAATTTGTCTGTAGCAATGTAAATAATCAAGAGAAAATACTGGCAGTGAATTAAAATTGTAGGTCTATGCATAAACATTAATTACCTACCACAAATGACGATAATTCGTTATCACATAACCGATAAATTTGTGATAAAGCATTTATGTGTACTAGACTTCCTTATGTTTCAAATAAACGGCAATATTTTGTTTATTTACCATGTTTTCAAAGACATAATGATAGTGTATCGTTACTATTATCACTCCTCAGTACAATATTGTGATTAAAATTAACACGCTCCATCTATACCAGTAGCGCCATCTAGCGACAAGTCGGTTAAAACTTTCCGCTCAGTTCAAACATATGGAATGTTAACTATCATGGTGATAAATAATGAACAAAATGCTGAAATATTTCAGTACCTACCACATTAATAATTACTTATCACCACGTTTGCAAAATAATACTATTGATATAGTGTGGTGTGTTGTGATTATATCTTATCAAAGTCGCAACATGGCAAAGTCATGATGTTATTACAAATCAAAAACATTCGCAAGACCATTTAGTTCCAATATAAACGAATAACATCTATAGGTGTAATGTTTACGAGCCGGCTGACGTAATGGCGTTGTGTATCCAAGTTTATCCTACCTACTCTGCATTTCTACGTCCAAGCTATACATGTTACAATGTGTGCTTGTGTTGCCGTGCACACACTGAAGCACGTGACGCGCGCCTTAACCTCAATAAAAATTTAACACGCGAAAACATCTGCACAACATTGATTAAAATTATATTACCGGCCTAATACGATCACGTATTAAACTTAAACATCGCATTTATCCATTGTTAAAACAGTTTAGCCTTGAAATTTCTTATCGGCCCTCATTATGAGAACGCGACGTTGCCTCCCCGCGTAACTGCGTCGCAATTTGCGCCGCCATCTTGTTTTCATCAGGTGCAAAGATGATGATATCAAACTATTTTTTCTCGCATGACCCCCTAACTATCCAATCTGACAAGACCATCTGTTACTCATTGCTTTAGTTCTTATTAGTCCACCTATACATAATATCAGCTTGAATGAGATTTGAAGATTTTATGTGATTACGTAACCTGAAAAAAAAAGTACCTACGCGCTCATTTCATACCAAAATCATCGTACACGCAATGTAAACGCAAATATGTAGCGATATGGATACGCGAGCCATAGATGCCTAGATCATCGAGACAGTTAGTTACATCCTATGCATGGCATATCCATAGCTACATATTGGTGTCGGCGCAGTATGGTTTAGATACGTACTTCAAGCGGGTCGGGAGACAGGGCCCAGAGCGGGGCGAGGCCCCGAGGCCCCAGCGAGACTCCCCGGCCGACCCACCACCAGATAAAACACAATTACGGACATTTTCAACGCAAATTCCACGGTATCGATCACTGTGCGTCGCCATTTTGAACCGACACTGAGCGAGCCCGCGACGTTGCCACGTTGCTTGCCCGCGCTATTTCTGGCGCCCTCCCCCCGCGCGCCGTCACGACTGGGCCGCAAACGGCGACAAAACATGATTTGAATTATATCAGCCACTGCGCGTACTTAAATCCTTATTGGAAAAACGAAAACAACATCTAGCTGGCCGTGCGAGGGGGGTGGCGTCGTGCTCTCGTGATAAGATAGGTATACACGTTATAGAATGTGGGCTTTCACCGGCGGGGCGAGGCGCGACCGCGCAGGAGCGCGCAGACATATGCCATTGGCCACCGCGAAGATCGATAGGCAAACACCGACGAGGACGCCGACCTACATAACATAACATGCTCTGTGCCAACGCGTTAAGAACCACTTTTCCCCGGCAGCTACTATAAACAAACTACCACACAAGCACAGTGCTCCGCTCCACGTAGATATAGGCACCACTACAGCCGCCGAAAGCGACGCTCGAAACGTTAAATGTATACGTACCTAACATCATGTATTAAGGCACTTTTCTAGAGTCGAAATTCCTACACCTCGACGCACCCAACGCTCCCTATCGAAGGACAAAGGGCTGATTTCACACGGAAAACAAAGGGAAGCGCCGGTGTGGGATTAATAACCGATTTTATACGTACGGTGCGAAACGAAGTTTATAACAAGTGATTAAATGGTCGTTGCCAAGTCGCTTGCTGCTAGAGAGCGCGCGGACATTATGAAATTCAGATTTTTTTTTACCAACTGCACATTACACGATCGCATTCTGATAACATTTATTGAATAATTGAACGTTTTTTATGCAATTTTCACATACAGGGAACGTTGTATGATAAGACGAGAGTCGTAGATTATAGTCTACATACAATATGCTACTACTAAATAGGTTCACTTTTGATTGTAAGCATATTTAGACGGTAAAAGCAATCAGAATCAACTGTAGTTGTAATAAAAAGGAATAGGAAAAGACGCAGTCTGTCTACCGTTCACTCACCTGTATTTAAAACGGAATTTCCTTCTTTCTTCACAATTTTCACTGGAACGCCACTTCAAGACGCAACAAACAAGAATATTAAGGTATTTTTAGGATTTTATAAGATTTGATATGCACAAAAAAATTATACATCACGCGGAACAAACGTCCTGCGCGCAGTCAGAGCGAATGCGAACTGTTGGTTTAGTTTGGGTCGGTCGACAGGAGGGAGGCGGGCGGGCGGAAAACCGGAGAACGGGCGGCAGAGGGAGACAGAACGCATTATTATTTATTCATTATCCGCCATCTAAAACTCTGAAATATACATCCAAAATGTTATTTAACTCAAAAATACATATTTTTAAGAACATATTTTAGACGTTTAAAGAAAATTGTTGCTAATTAAACATTAAAAGTCACTAGTTCGACAGCATTTTCGTCCATGATTTTCGTAGGTATCACACAATGTCAAGCGAGACGTAAAATTGACAGTTCTTTTTGTCATAAATTATGTTTTTGTAGTTCTTTTTCAAATAGTTTTTTTTAGTTTTGTTTGTGTACTAGTTTCATAATGAAAATATTTTTGTATTAGCAAAGTTTTATGCGCCGGTTTCGGATCTTTGCCCGTGGTATTAAAATCATTACGAGTGATTTTAATTAAATCATACCTACATACTGGAGCATCGATTTTAGAACGGAGGAGTACTCACTGCCACTTTCGTAGTGTTGTACCGCGTCTTCATTCGTTAAATTTGGTTTCATAGGTATCATTATTTTAAGTTTGAAATACTATCATGTTATAATTACATATATAAAATATTCGTAAGTAAGTATTTTACCTATTTTATTTTCAAATTCAAAATATATTTATTCATCTTTATCAAAAACTAAACTGAAACTAGGTATACATATCTAATTGATTTAATGAATATTTTGTGAAATAAAACCCGGTTATTACAATCAAACTCAATCCAAATCACTACTTTATATCTATTACTAGCTGTGCTTGCGACTTCGTCCGCGTGGAATAGTAATTTTTCCCCGTTTTTTTTTACATTTTCCATTATTTCTTCGCTCCTAATAGTTGCAACGTAATGTTATATAGCCTATAGCCTTCCTCGATAAATGGACTATTCAACACAAAAAGAATTTTTCAATTCGGACCAGTACTTCCTGAGATTAGCGCGTTCAAACAAACAAACAAACAAACAAACAAACAAACTCTTCAGCTTTATAATATAAGTTAGTTAAGATAATATCCAGAACTAAATTTACGGTAATTGTTAAAAGAGACGATATTATAGGTACATACTTAGTATCCGGGTAAAAAAACCTCGTGGTAGTTTACTGTATTATTTTTCTGATTCCTACTTGTTAATTATTGAGTAGGTAGGTATATTACAAAACCTGCTTAATGCTTCGTTATTTTCAAAGTGTTCATATATGTTTTGAATTATTAAGATTAGAATCATAAAAGGTTACCAATACAGGTAAAAAGTACTTTTAGAAGAATAGGCGAATAGATTTTCTTTGTTGTATGGATAGCCTATTATAAAGACACAATAGCATTTTACAACGTTCTAATATACCATGTGTATGCACACCTAGCTATCTCATATCTAATATGCAGTGTGGTATTTTTAGTATTATTATATTATTTAGCCTGATACGCATTAACTCATCTTGATGAAATTTGCGATAGCAGAAACTAGATCTAGGATAGCAATAGGCGATGAAGATTTGTATGGAAGTCCAAATATGTTGAAAGTAAATCATGAAACATTGTATCATCATCATCAGCCTATCGTAGTCCACTGCTGGACATAGGCCTCTCCTAAACATTGTATAATTGTCAGGTATTGTGTAATGTAATTCATATGTATCTGACTAGTCTCTTGGAGATTGTGCGTTGTGGCCGCAATTCAACCAGGAAAATCATTACTACTATTACTTGGTTGGTAGGAAGTAAATTAGCATTCATCCCTACGTTTTTTACATTACGACCAACAATAGAATCAATGCTTGCGCCGATTATAATGGCTTTTTGTGACAATTGAATTATGCAGGCGAACCAGGGGCCAAAAGCCAGTTTTAAACTACATATAAAATTAACCAAATCATTGAAGTAGCATGCCACATCTCTAGTTATGTAAACCTTAAAGATGAAACGGTTACATTACATGACTTGTGAAAACATACGGAATGGCCTACCTCTCTAATATGTTAGGATTATATCATTGGCAATCTGGCATAATAGTGACCAATCACAGTAAGTTATATGAAAAAAAACTTAAATGGCGTGAACAACCAATCAAAAACGAGTGCGTGTATTTTGACAGAAAGATAAACTTCTTTACACGTCCTTACTGGGATTTTCTCATTTACAAGACATTTTCGTGGAAATTACACATATTCAGTAGTGATTTGAAATAAAACTCTCTCATAATGAAGTTTAACCTTCATTTCCTCGCGTTTACTATTTTATTCGCAGTTGTGTCTGCAAGAATAGACCCAAAAAATCTAAAGTGTTTAGGTGTGTATTTAAATTAGATTTTTGATAGTTTTTCCTACTTACCTGGGTGATTAACAGTGATATAATTGATTCTAGTTTGCCGGACGACCTTCGAGGAGCTTAACGATGCGATAAAAAAGGTGGATAAATGGAAAAAAGTTGATGTAAGTTGAATATTGAATTTATGCATTTTAATTGATAATCCTGAATGTTTTTGTTATTTTGGTGTGATTATTAGAGTGAACTTAATGAAATAATTTATTTATCAAACAGTTATTTGACTCTAAAAATAATATGTTTTATAAAATTATTAATTAAACTAGCTGTGCCAGCGGCGTCGCTCGCGTAGATATCGGGTTTCAAAAATAACGGACTTCCATATAATACCCATCTATACCTTGTGCCTAAGTTTTAAGTTAGACCTCGAGCAATACATTGGTGAAAACCGCATTCAATTCTATGCAGTAGTTTTCGCGTAATGCGCGTTCAAACATACAGGTTTAAATTTCTCGCGTTTTCCCAACACTTCCCGTCACTGCTCCGCTCCTATTGATTGTAGCGTGATGAAAAGTATCCTATAACCTGCCCAGGAGTATGAAGAATAATTGTACCAAGTTTCGTCAAAATCTGTTCAGTAGTTTTTTTTTCTATAACGAACATACAGACAGACAGACAGACAGACAAAAATTTTACTGATTGCATTTTTGGTATCAGTATCGATCACTTATCACCCCCTGATAGTTATTTTGAAAAAATATTTTATGTACAGAATTGACCTCTCTACAGATTTATTATAAGTATAGATTAAGCCAAGAGTTGTGGGTATGATCCCCGCACAGTACAAACATTTGTGCATGCATGAACGTGAGCATGAACATGGGTGTTTTCTATGTATAACATGTATTTATTTACAAAAAAAAAAAGTATCTAAGAAAGTTTATCAGTTGTCTGGTACCCATAGTACAAGCTTCGGCTTTGCTGTGTGGCCCAGCGTGGCATGTCTTGAGTTATTTATTTATTTAATAACTAGCTGTGCCGGCGGCGTCGCAAATGACGGACTTCATTAAATACCTATACCTAGTGCCTAAGTTTTAAGATAGACTTCTAGCAATACATTGGTGAAAACCGCAATTTGCGTGATGCGTGATCAAACATGCAGATAAAAATTTCTCCTGTTTTCCTAACGCTGCCCGTCACTGCTCTGCTCCTATTGATTGTAGCGTGATGAAAAGTACACTATAACCTGCCCAGGAGTACGAAGAATAATCGTACCAAGTTTCGTCAAAATCCGTCCAGTAGTTTTTTTTCTATAGCGAACATACAGACAGACAAAAATTTTACTGATTGCATTTTTGGCTTCAGTATCGATCACTGATCAACCCCTGATAGTTATTTTGAAAAAATATTTCATGTACAGAATTGACTATTATAAGTACTAGCTGTGCTCGCAACTTCGTCCGCGTGGAATAGTTAACTTTTCGCCATTTGTTTACATTTTCCATTATTTCTTCGCCCCTAATAGTTGCAGCATGATGTTATATAGCCTAAAGCCTTCCTCGATAAATGGTCTATTCAACACTAAAATATTTTTTCAATTCGGACCAGTAGTTCCTGAGATTAGCGCGTTCAAACAATCAAACTCTTCAGCTTTATAAAATTAGTTAAGATAGATAAACAATATTTTTTATTGGGCTTAACCTAGTAATGTCTAATTTCAGGTGGGCAACTTCAGGATGGACGCGCAAGGCAACACGATGCAGGACAAGGTGCCCGCCCACCGCTCCGCAGTTTACATATCGGAGATGATTGATGGGATCTGTAAGTACACTGATTTCAAGGGAAACTAGACCAGTGTACTGTTATTATTTACTGCCTTTTTTTTCCACTCCTGGTCCGGGGAGGGCAAATACCCCTACCCCCGGATCCAGAGAGCAATAGAGTGCCCCCCGGGCGGACCTCGTGCAAGGGTGTGGCTGCATCCACCACACCGTTACGCCCCTATGAATGGATCGCGCCCCCGCACTCACCACTCAGGGCACGAAGGAGAGGCGTTATTATTTACTGCCTGCGACGATGTAAGGGAGCGACCTATCACCTTTTCGCTCCAAGCCATCCTCACCTGCCCGTGGTGCATCCTGCCGAACAACAAATGCGGCTCTGGCAAACCGACTGGTGGCGGTAAAACCATCACAATAGAAGGCGAAGTTAAATACCACAGGCCGATGACGGGCAGCAGCGTCACCGGAGCAAGAAGCTACGCCCTGCGATCGCCAACCCGCCTGCCCAGCGTGGCGATTATGGGTATATCCTCGAGAAGTTTGCCCTAGGTGGCGAACAGCTGGAGAGGCCTATGTCCAGCAATGGACTGCAATAGGCTGATGATGATGTTTCGTTGATGTGAGATACGCTAAACTTGCTCTACTATTCTATATATTGGCTCGGTGGCTCAATTGGTAGTGACCTCTGCCTTCTGAGCCAAGGGTCGTGGGTTCGATCCCCGCACATTACAAACATTTGTGTGCATGAACATGTCTGTTTGTATTGGTCTGGGTGTTTTCTATGTATAATATGTATTTATTTACAAAAAAAAAGTATCTAAGTAAGTTTATCAGTTGTCTAGTACCCATAGTACAAGCTTCGGCTTAGTTTGGGGCTAGATGGCTCTGTGTGGCCCAGCGTGGCATGTCTTGGGTTATTTTATTAAAAGAAACCTCCTGATACGTTCCAGGCAAGAAGATGGACGACTACGTCCGAGTGTACTACAAGAGCACCGGCAAACTGGCCATAATGCAGCTGGTGATGCCCAGCGGCACCATGAACCCCGAGTTCAGCAAGACCAAGTTTGTCACCGACGACGACCTGAACAAGAGCTTGGAGTATTACGTGAGTTTATCATACTTTTTTTTTTTTTTTTTATAGTGGCTCGACATAACATTTTTATTCTTTATTAGTTCTTTTTTTTTTTGTTTTGGGTCTTCCTATAAGTCTCTTATAATTATGTACCTATTAGTTTGTAGCACACTACCTTCTTACTGTTTCTGCTTAGCCCAATGGTTGACTGGTAGAGAATGCCTACGCGGCATTAAGTCCGCCTTTTGTACAAATTGTTATGTGCAATAAAGATTAAATAAATAAATAAATAATGGCTTCCCTACGCCTGATGGAAAGCGAAAGAGAAGCCCAAGCCGCTGTGACAACGGGCAAGTAACTGGTCAGTTACTTGTCAGTTGCCACCACCATGCCGGCCCAACCCTAACCCCCCACGAGCTCCGGAAACCCTACTCACCGGCAGAAACACGACCCAGAGGTCATTTGACTGCGGTATTCTATAGGGTGGAGGTCCTCCCCCGGACGGGCGGCTCAATTCGAGCGAAGATTCGCTATGCCCTACCTCTCTTAAATATACTACTACAGAATGGATCAGGATCGATGGACCAGGAGAGTCATTGAGTGGTGACCATGGGCAAATACTCGAGGCAGGGCCCGCCCCGCTCTTCGCTGGGTGGATGATGTCAAGGCTCACGCAGGCCGCGACTGGATGAAGGTGACAAGGGACAGACAAACGTGGAATGATTTGGACGAGGCATACATCCTGAAAAGGATATCATAAATGCTGCGATGGATGGATGGATCACACTACTAGCTGTGCCCTTGCGGCTTCGCCCGCGTTTAACCCCTATTTTACCACTTTAGCGGGTGAATTTCGAAAAATCCCTTCTTAGCAGGCTCGGTGGCTCATTTGGTAATGACCTCTGTCCTCTGAGCCAAGGGTCGTGGGTTCTATTCCCGCACAGTACAAACATTTGTGTTCATGAACATGTCTGTTTGTATTGGTCTGGGTGTTTTCTATGTATAATATGTATTTATTTATCAAATCAAATTATTTATTGCTCAAATATGAGCTTCATGATGGTATCGGTAAACGTTTAAACGTTACTTACTTAATTTTGGATTAAATTCATTCTCTCTCTCTATCACTCCCACTCAACATGGTCTCATGCGTCTCGTGTCGCGAAGTTGCCGCTCTGCTATAGGTAACCGTGCGGAGCGGCAACGCAGCAAAGTAGCGTTATAAGTATCGTTACTTTTACCGGTAACTAAAGCAGGTATCGATACTTTTAACGTTATATTACAGTATCGATGCCTGAAACTTAACGTTAAGTTTGAGTTCCGGTAAAAATTACCGTTATAATTTACCGTTAAAATTTAGTATCGCTACCGACTTACCGGTAATTATTTTACCGGTAAAAAAAGTAACATTATGAATTAACGTTACTTACCGCTACTTATAATGTTAAATTGGTATCGTTACCAAGGCCTGTATATAAGTATGGTATGAATCATTCATTACCGCATTATAAGACTTTATTAACCCTCTGCTCTTGTTTGTTTCAGTGCGAACGAATGTTCGAGGACAACGAAGACGAAATCACGGATTTGTACAAGAACAGACCCGAAGATGACGTCATGCCGGACGCGGAGAGAGACGTGAGTGTATCTGTGGATTGTTTATGGTTTAGAAATCTATCTCGCAGTAAGAGAGGGCATAGCGAATCTTCGCTCGAATTGAGCTGCCCGTCCGGGGAAGGACCTCCACCCTATAAAATACCGCAGCCAAATGACCTTCGGGTCGTGTTTCTGCTGGTGAGTAGGGTGACCGGAGCTCGTGGGGGTTTAGGGTTGGGCCGGCATGGCAGTGGCAACTGACAGGTAACTGACCAGTTACTTGCCAGTTGTCACAGCGACTTGGGCCTCTCTTTCGCTTTCCATCAGGCGTAGGGAAGCCATTATGTCGAGCCACTATAAAAAAAAAAGTCGTCTGGTTGAATCACCTATTCAATGAGGGCTACCGTTTTTGTAATCACCAGAGGGCGCCACTGTATAGTGAGGTCTTCGGGCATAGCTGTTGACGTTTTTTTTATGCATGTGATGACTGTTTGTTCGTTATAAGAAGGAGGACATAAGTTTCCGAAAGTTATTTGTATTTAAGTAATTAATTTGTGGTACCTTCGTTGTTCTGATATCCATAACACAAGTGCTTAAGCTACTTACTTTGGGATCGGAGCAATGTATGTGATGTCGTCTGATATTTATTTATTTCATGTACACGATCGACCTCTCTACAGATTTACTATAAGTATAGATTATTGACATAATGTATTTTCTGTTGGCAGATCTGCTTCAACCACGCGAAGTACTGTGAAGAATGGATGTTGCCCACCGATGAGGACACCACATGGACAGAGGAGATGGAGAAGGAATATGTTAAGGTCAGTCTGCGAACTGATGTTAGGGAGTAGCCTATCATCATTTCGCTCCAAGCCAACCTCACCTGCCCGTGGTGCATCCTGCCGAACAACAAACGAGGCTCTGGCAACCGACTGGTGGCGGTATAACCATCACGATAGAAGATGTAGCTAAATACCACAGGCCACAGCGTCACCGGAACAGGAAGCTACGCCCTGCGATCGCCAACCCGCCTGCCCAGCGTGGCGATTATGGGTATATCCTCCAGAGGTTTGCTAGGTGGCGAGCAGCTGGAGAGGCCTATGTCCAGCTGTGGACTGCAATAGGCTGATGATGATGATGACTGGGTTTTTAATTTCGAAACACTCTCAATGAGAGAGGTAGGGCATAGCGAATCTTCGCTTGAATCGAGCCGCCCGACCGAGGAAGGACCACCACCCTATAGAATACCGCAGCCAAATGACCTCCGGGTCGTGTTTCTGCCGGTGAGTTGGGTTTCCGGAGCTCGTGGGGGTTGGGGTTTGGCCGGCATGGCGGTGGCAACTGACCGGTTACTTGCCAGTTATCACAGCGACTTCTCTTTCGCTTTCCATCAGGCGTAGGGAAGCCATTAAATCGAGTTACTTTAAAAAAAAAAATTGAGACCATTTTTCAAAAACCTCTCTTAATCATATTTTTTTTTATATTGTCTCGGCATAGTGGCTTCCTCTCGCCTGATGGAAAGCTGAAAAGGAAGCCCAAGTCGCTCTGGCCGCGGGCGGGAAACCTCGGTTTCCAGTCAGCCACCACAGCCATGCCGGCCTACAAGATGCTTCTTCACGCTCCGTTTAAAGGATCCCATGCTATAAGAAGTCGGAAACACATGAGCAGGCAGAGAATTCCATTTTTTCATATGTCCAGACGTGGACTTTTGCAGGCTGATGATGGTGATGATGATGATGATGATCTATACGTACCTCCACAGATCCACGGTCCGGACCCGTACGGCTTCGGCGGCGGCGCGGGGGCGTTCGACAATTTCGGTGGTCAGGACTTCGAGCCTGAGGACGATGAGGAGATACCGGCTGAAGACGAGATCCCGAGGGATGAGCTGTGAGGTCAATGGACCTAGAGGGCGGGCACTCAACGGACTTATAAATATGACAATAATAGGGATGTTGCCTGGGTCAAAATCATCATCATCATCCTAGCCTTTTTCCCGATTGTCTCAGGGTCGGCTTCCCAAACTGAGAGATTTGGCGAGGGCTAAGCTTTTACACAGAGCGACTGCCATCAGACCTCCGCAACATTTAGGGTAAGCTATACCCATTCCCAGTTTAGGCAAAATAATTACATAATATTTAGTCCGTATTTTAGATTATAAAAATATATTGGACACGTATTTTTCCTTTTTTCATTTAAACGAAAAATAATAAAGATACATAGCATCAAAATGTACCAGTGGGTGTCTTTGACGTCACTCAGTGTCGAAAAAACTCCCACTCTTTGACGTCACGCGTAATTTTAAACGGGCTATATCTTTGTCATTTTTGGTCAGATTTACAAATGAAAAAATACGTGTCTTATTTTTGAACAATCTAAAAGACGGACTAATTACATTTTTAACGGCAACAGGCCCTTTATGGGGTTTATGAGCACAGAGTCTTCTAAATAATGCTCAATGTTAATATAATTTTATCCGGGGAAGAATACAATACTAAGTCGTAATACTTTTGCAGCGTCGTTTAAATGTGGAACTCATTACCAGGACATGTGTTTTCTTCTTCCTTTCAAAAGCAATTTTTAAAGCCTGTAGCGACATCTAGCGATAGGGATGATCGATATTGAAACTACGGAACCCTAAAAACATCGATGTTGACATCGATGTCATAATCGAAGATGTTGTGTTGGGGTGAGTTTTATCGAAAACCGAACATCGATGTTTATTATTTTCCGGGAGTTAATCTACTACCTAGTAAGTTTATCAATAGGCTATTATGGCTAAAAATTGTAATTAGTCCGTATTTTAGCTTATTCAAAAATAAAAGACACGTCTTTTACCTTTTTTCATTCAAATAAACAATAGCAAAGATACAAGGCATCAAAAGTTAGGAGTGGGAGTCTTTGACGTCACTCGCTCCCGTAAAAATGCCTCACCGAGTGACGTCACGCGTAATTTCAACGGGCTATAACTTTGTAATTTTTAGTCTAATTTACAAATAAAAAATACGTGTCTTTTATTTTTGAAGAAGCTAAAAGGTATTTTGCTATTTTGGAGAAACAAAAGCTATTTTGGAGAACTAATTACAATTTTTAGCCATTATAGTCTATTTACGAGTCTTGTTATTTTCCGGTGACATATATACGACAAACCAAGAAGGTCCATCGGACCGCGGTCCCCGAGCACGATCACCTAGCTCGGCGGAAGTACTTCCACTTTTCGTAGGGACAAGTCTGTTCCTACAAGCCTATATTTTAACTTTATTATTTTTGCTCGGTGGGAGCAGCGCGCTAAAAGTGAGCCTTACCTCATTCCATGACATTCCTGGTTTCAAAATAGAGTTTTTCATAAGTGTAGTTTGAAAATTTTTATAAAAATTATGTTTTTATGTTTAAAAACAGAGAAAGAGATTATTTATATTTTATTTACACCTAAAAATTATCTGTAGAAATATTTGTTTAAGATTGAATAAGAACTGACGTGCCTTATAGAAATGTGTAGATTCCCAATTGCCCCTTCAAACTCTGTATGGGGCGGTCAGGAATAAGAATTCCTTTTTGGCCCAATAAGACTGCACTGCAACTTCAGTGATTTGGATTTCCCAACTTAACCTTTATTTGTTAACGGGGCAGATGGGAATGCGAGTTACTTAATGGTGTTATTCAGCTAAACAATGAAGGGGCAGATAGGAAAAGGAGCAAATTCCTGAACAGTTCCCTGCGTGAAAACATTGTGGCTTCCTTTCCTCTGATGGAAAGTTGGAAGGGAAGCCCAAGTCGCTCTGACAACGGGCGGGTAACCTCAGTTTCCAGTCAGTAACAGCCATGTATTGTATAATGGCACGCATTTAATTATCTACGTACTTAATTTTGCCATTCTATTAATTAAGTATCTGCTAAGTAAATAAGGGTGCTGTAATTAGCAAGATGTGTCCAAGAGTTGTTGTGTTGTGAAATTTTATGTGTGATTTTATTGGGTATTAAATATGTTTGTTTATGAAATGTTGTGTTTTTATTATCATTTTAAGGTGCAAGTCTCAAGGACTCGTGCATTGCGTTTTGCCTCTATTTTCTTAGTGCGATTGGTCAAACTATGGAACTCCTTGCCGGACTCTTTGTTCCCCGAGACGTTAAAGCGAGAGTGAATCGGTATTTTAATATCTTAAATTAAAATAATAAATACTGCTGGACATAGGCCATAATCGCCACGCTGGGCAGGCGGGTTGGCGATCGCAGGGCGTAGCTGTAGTACGCTGCTGCTGCCCGTCACCGGTCTGTGGTATTTAGCTACGCTTTCAATTGCGATGGTTATACCGCCACCAGTCGGTTGCCAGCGCCTCGTTCGTTATTCGGCAGGATGCACCACGGGCAGGTGAGGCTGGCTTGGAGCGAAAAGATGATAGGTCGCTCCCTTACACTTACTTTGTTTGGCATCATTCACGTCAATAAATTTCCTGTTGAATCATTCATCACTTCCCTATCTATTGACGCAGATCACATTGGAATCCGTTGCGTAGATTAGATCCTAGTGTGTCTACCTACAGGTAAAGATTTTTATATATTTTATCCGCTGTATGTTTAAAATTCTTTATCCTTATCCACATCAGCCTCTCGCAGTCTGCTGGACCTATGCTTCTCATATTGTTCGCCACTTTACAAGATCCTCGCATGCAGCACTTGCCAGTCATCTTGAGCAAATCGTGTTCGTATATTCCCCATTAATGGGGACAATGAGATAATAATTAATTAATTAATAATAATAATTATTATTCAGCTGGCAACCGACTGATGGCGGTATAACCATCACAATTGAAGACGTAGCTAAATACCACAGATGACGGGCAGCAGCGTCACCGGAGCGAATAGCTACGCCCTGCGATCGCCAACCCGCCTGCCCAGCGTGGCGGTTATGGATATATTCTCCAGATGTTTGTCCTAAGTGGCGAACAACTGGGGAGGCCTATGTCCAGCTGTGGACTGCAATAGGCTGATGATAATGATGATTATTATTATTTTATTACTTCCTCTATGTCGCCATTGGTTCATTACATTACACAAACAAACGTCTGTTTCGAGTGGGATCGAACCTACGAATTGTTCCACCTTAGGCACCTGAGCTAATCACCTAGGTGATTAGAACCCCGCAAAAATTTGACAGAATAATAAATAAATAAATAACCCAAGACATGCCACGCTGGGCCACCTAGCCCCAAACTAAGCCGAAGCTATGGGTACTAGACAACTGATAAACTTACTTAGATCCATTTTTTTTGTAAATAAATACATATTATACATAGCATACACCCAGACCAATACAGACATGTTCATGAACACAGATGTTTTCGCGGGAATCGAACCCACGACCCTTGGCTCAGAGGGCAGAGGTCACTACCAAATGAGCCACCGAGCCTGTCACAGAAGCGTAGGTACTTAAGGCACCTGGCCAGGGGATTGAAGTCACGACCCTTGGTTCAGAGAGCTACCGGCCAGTACTTTAGTTTAGTTAAGGAACATCAATACGAGTATAAGTGTGTAAAACCTGCGGTAGCCAACACGCCTACTGCCAAACCAGTAATTTTTACTTGGAAATTTCGAACAAAGAGTCCAACGTCAGTGCAATTAACTAGGTACATTCAAGGATGTCACTTTCACTTGCGCATGCGCCGATTTATAATAATAACATGCGCACGAGGAAACAGGAAAGGAAAAGTTTAAAATAAACATCTTGAGGTTCTTAAGAATCCGGTGCATCATTATAAGGATAGATAAATAAAATAGAAACAACGGCGTTGTAAGGAAGACCTATCATCTTTTCGCTCTAAGCCAGGTTCACCTGCCTATGGTGCAACCTGCTGAATAACAGAAGAGGCTCTGGCAACCGACTGGTGGCGGTATAACCATCACGATTGAAGGCGTAGCTAAATACTACAGGGGCGTATGGTTTTTTTAAGTGGAGATAGTTAAAGGGATGGAGAGTAACATAGGCTACTTTTTGCCCCTATCTAACATAATAAACATTTCTGTGACACTCCGGCCCGTTGTCACAGCGACTTGGGCTTCTCTTTCGCTTTCCATCAGGCGTAGGGAAGCCATTATATCGAACTACTATAAAAAAAAGAACTCCTACATGAACGCGGGCGAAGCCGCGGGCACAGCTAGTATATTATAGAAAGAGAAAACACTTAAGTATTTATTATTTATTTCACCAAGTATTTATGACTGTTTTTGGCATTGTACATATTTTTTATAGTAACTCGACATACAATCGCTTCCCAAAAGTTTCTGATGTGATGTCGTGAGCTACCCGAGGCGAAGCGAGGACGGGTCGCTACTTTGATAGTAAGTTTAAAGTCATATCAGGCCAAAAAAACGCGTTTGTCCTGTGGGAAGGAACCCCCCTTTAATTTTATTTTGTTTTCAGTATTAGTTTTTTTAATAGTAGCTCTACATAATGGCTTCCCTACGCCTGATGGAAAGCGAAAGAGAAGCCGCTGTAACAACGGACAAGTAACTGGTCAGTTGCCACCGCCATGCCGGCCCCACCCTAACTCCCCACGAGCTCCAGAAACCCTACCCACCGGCAGAAACATGACCCGGAGGTCATTTGGCTGCGGTATTCTATAGGGTGGAGGTCTTCCCCGGACGGGCGGCTCAATGCGAGCAAAGATTCACTATGCCCTACTTCTCTTCGTTTTCATTGAGATTTCAAAGATGAGTGTGGCTCGGTGGTTCAATTGGTAGTGACCCCTGCTTTCTGAATTGATTCAGTTCGATTCCCACCCGGGACAAATATTCGTGTGATGAACACTTGTGTTTGTTCCGTGTCTGGGTGTTTATATTTATGTATTTATTTGTGGTACCTTCGTTGTTCTAATACCCATAACACAAGTGCTTAAGCTACTTACTTTGGGATCGGAACAATGAATGTGATGTTGTCTGATATTTATTTATTTAGTATTACATACAGCTTGAAGCACACAAAATTGTGCCTAAATTAATCAATGTTGACATTCATGCTGGCCTGTTAGATTGCTAGTCTAATTATTAAAAATAACAAAATTAAGTGTATGTAGAAATATTTTTAACGAAACAGAGTAGGTAGGTAATCTTAGACCAGACACCGGTAGAATGTAAATTGCACGTATTACACAACTCACAGGTGCATAAATATAATTGCAAGACCTCTTTTAGCAATTAAATCTATGCAATATTATGTATTAATTTTACTACGGGGTTTTTTTTATAGTTGCTTGACATAATGGCTTCCCCGTGCCTGATGGAAAGCGAAAAAGAAGTCCAAGTCCCTGTGACAACGGGCAAGTAACTGGTCAGTCGGCACCCTAACCTCCACGAGGGCCCGAAACCCTACGCACCGGCAGAAACACGACCTGGAGGTCATTTGGCTGCGGTATTCTATATCTACGGTGGAGGTACTTCCCCGGATGGGCGGCACAAATCGAACGAAAACTCGCTATGCCCTACTTCTCCTAGATAGGTACTCGTAGATTATATATTTTAAGAGAGGTAGGGCATAGCGAATCTTCGCTCGAATTGAGCCGCCCGTTCGGGGAAGGACCTCCACCCTATAGAATACCGCAGTCTAATGACCTCTGGGTCGTGTTTCTGCCGGTGAGTAGGGTTTCCGAAGCTCGTGGGGGGTTAGGGTTGGGCCGGCATGGCGGTGGCAACTGACAAGTAACTGACCAGTTACTTGTCCGTTGTCACAGCGACTTGGGCTTTTCTTTCGCTTTCCATCGGGCGTAGGGAAGCCATTATGTCGAGCCACTATAAAAGAAAAAAGATTTCGTCTATGATTGAAGTCACAAGGAATCATGCCGAACCAGTTTTGCTTGCGCAAATGTTCGCTTGAAGTAATCTCGAAATAGAACATACATGCCTATGCAATATTGGTCGCCATAGCAAGCTGGGCACGGATATAAATGTTTACGAGACCGGTTTCTCTCGACTAGCTGGCAAAGTCCCCCCCGATTCCCTAATTCCTGTTATCTTAACTAATATTATAAAGCTGAAGAGTTTGTTTGTTTGAACGCGCTAATCTCAGGAACTACTGGTCCGAAATGAAAAATTCTTTTTGTGTTGAATAGACCATTTATCGAGAAAGGCTAGGCTATATAACATCACGATGCAACTATTAGGAGCGAAGAAATAATGGAAAATGTAAAAAAAACGGGAAGAAAATAACTATTCCACGCGGACGAAGTCGCGAGCACAGCTAGTCATAGATATAATTTAGTGGTCTCAGAGAAATATTAGTGTAATTGGTTTCCTCTACCTGAAGGTCGCCTGGAAGAGATCGCTACAAGCAATAAGAGCGCCTAAGTTGTAAGTATGTACTATGTTTTCCTGTAATGTCTGTGTTTTGTGCAATAAAGAGTATCTAGGTATCTATACTTAAACTATCTGAGATAGGTAAAAAAAACCGGCCAAGTGCGAGTCGGACTCGCGCACGTAGGGTTCCGTACCACTGATTGAATGAAAAAATTAGGTAATTTGATTTTTGACGTTTAAAAAAAAATTACTGTCTAGATTTCATTCAAACCAAATTTCGTTAGTAGTTTTTATAGTAATACACATCATATATTTTTTTCAGTTTTATCATGCCCATATTTTAGAAGTTACGGGGGGGGGGACACACATTTTACCACTTTGGAAGAGTCTCTCGCGCAAACTATTCAGTTTAGAAAAAAATGTTGTTAGAAACCTCAACATCATTTTCAAATACCTATCCATAGATACCCCACACGTATGGGTTTGATGAAAAAAAAAATTTTGAGTTTCAGTTTCATGTATGGGGAACCCCAAAAATTTTGATTTTTTTTCTGATTTTACTTTAAAATCTTATAGCGGTTAACAGAATACATTTACGTACCAAATTTTAATAACGTAGCTCTTATAGTTTCGGAATAAACTGGCTGTGACATACGGACGGACAGACAGACAGACAGACAGACAGACAGACAGACAGACATGACGAATCTATAAGGGTCCCGTTTTTGCCATTTTGGCTACGGAACCCTAAAAACACATCTCAGTACTTTATCCCAAAAACTTAATTTTAATCAATTCTAATAGATTTAGGTAAGTATACTTAATACGAGATTAATTTTTTCTCAGAATAAGTATGTAGATAGGTACTCCGATTAATTATATATTTTTTTTATATTTTATAATTTGAGGAATTTTAAGTGTTTTCTTATGAATATACAAATAAAGATTTAATCTTGCACGTGCCCGAAACATGAGGAAGCATTTAATATTACAATTAGGTAAAAATAAAAGAATCAATAAATAAATTTTGTATAAATATTTATTTAGACTTTCAAATCGTAATCATAACATCTGTCAATCGTCCGTTTGGTCCCTAACCTCTAATAAATAAATTAACAAAAACTACATTAAAGAAGACAAACAACATAATACCACATAAAATATAGATTTATGTATCAAGATTTTGAGTCAGGTCACCCTTTAAAAAGCCATAATTATCACTGCCATCACGATTTTCTTGAAATTCATAGAAATGTCATACCTAATATAAAACTGTGGTCCATTGCAGTCCACGGCAATTCTTCGTGGTGGCAGTGATGTCAAAAATCTTAAGAGACTTAGGACACCCTGCAATCCACAGACTTTCTATCAGCCGACAGTTTAGTCGAGCTCATAATCAGTATGAAGATGAGCCGATACCAAATCGTTGTAGTATGCGGACTCGCATACATCTTCATACTGATTACGAGCCCGAAGAAACAATAGGTCGATAAAAAGTCTATGGTTTACGGGGTCTCAAAGTAGTATGGACAGAGCGTTTCTTAAAAAAGTATTAAAGCGCGAAACACAATTCCTTTGCGTTTTATATTTAAAAAAAAAAACAATGTCAATTATGGTGACATCTTCCATTGTCAACGAAGGGCCCCTAGTTTTCACCTACATACATTCTTGTCCGAATGTATGTATATTATGTCACCGTAAAATTGTAAATACCGTTAAAATAAAATCCATCTTGCGAGATTGTAAACTAAAAGATGTATTATTTTTCGTTAGATTGTGATCGATCAAAGAGGAACTGTTGATAATTTAACGCGCGACAGATTTTAATTTAAGAATTTCACTTCGTTAATCGACTAATCGAGTCTACTGAAATATCATAGTTAAACTGCAAGCATTTCACAATTTTTGGACAGTTTACAATCTCGCGAGAGAGATTAATCTAACGGTATTTACAATTTTACGGTGACATATTACATTCATACAAATACGTGTCCCTACGTTAACGTAAACATACGTAATTGTCTGAAGCTCGGACAGTATTTGTACAAGTGCTTGAAATGAGGTAAACAGTATCGGTTTGTCCAGACAAAAATGCAAGGTCCCATTGGGTTACTAACCCCATGCTTCGGAGCGAATCGATAACTCTTTTTATGGCAGTCTGTTGAAAAAACTAATAAATTCTTTATTCCAATCGATGTAGAACTCTCACATGGTTCCCACAGGATTAAATGACCTAGCGTGCCATGTCTTAAGTTAAATGACATATCTTGGTAATAGATTAAGGGTTATAAATTATTAAAATAACCCAAGACATGCCACGCTGGGCCACACAGCGCCATCTAGCCCCAAACTAAGTCGAAGCTTGTACTATGGGTACTAGAAAACTGATAAACTTACTTAGATACATTTTTTTTTGTAAATAAATACATAATATACATAGAAAACACCCAGATCAATACAAACAGACATGTTCATGCACACAAATGTTTGTAATGTGTGGGGATCGAACCCACGACCCTTGGCTCAGAAGGCAAAGGCCACTACCAATTGAGCCACCGAGCCAATCTTTATTTATTTATGATTAACTCTCTGCGTCAGTATTTCCGAACAGCTACGACATGGGAGCCTTCAAGAAACGAGCGTACTCCTATTTAAAAGGCCGGCAGCGACCCCAGAACTCGATTTGAGTTGCGGGTGTCCATGGGCGGTGTCGACTGCTTACCATCAGGCATCACATTTGCTCGTCTGCCGCCTCTTGCATAAAAAAAAATGGGATGCGGCCGTATGCTTCGGCGGTACCCGTGTCCCTGCAACTTGCTGCCCACTGGTGACACAGGGAGGTTTAGTGGGTATGCCCTCCCATTTTGGGAGGTGTGAGTCCCACACACCATGTCACCTCCCCCCAGAGGTGGCATGACGGTGCCTAATGCATTCCCCTCTTTCTAGAGGGGTTATGAATTATAGTGAGACCTTGCATATTATGTCTAAAATGCCAGAGATGAAAAAAAAAATTAAAAGTTTCAACCACACATTATTATAACAGTTTATAAGTAAGGTACACAGTTTTTACGCGAAAGCCTCATTAAAACCATTTGTTAGAAACTTAAGCTACACTTATTTATATATTTCACTTAGAATAGGGTTTCTCAAACATTTACACTCGGCGACCACTAAGGACCACAAGAGAAAAAACCATCCCATACATTTAGGGGAGGTATTCCAAAACTTCCCCGGACGGGCAGCTCAACTCAAGCGCTATGCTCTACCTCTCTTTATAATGCTGATTATAAAGATGCCTAATAATAACGTTTTTTCAGATTTTTCTTAGCAATTGGCAACCCCAAAGGGCCAGGGACAGTTTGAGAAACCCTATCCTAAAACAGAAGCACAGATTAGCACTTGTACACAAAACTCCGATGCAATAGAAATAGGCTTGTTTGGCTAAAAATGTAATTAGTCTGTCTTTTAGCTTATTCAGAAATAAAAGACACATATTTTTTTTATTTGTAAATTAGACGTAAAAATTACAAAGTTATAGCCCGTTGAAATTACGCGTGATGTCGCGCGGAGTGGCATTTTTACGGCACGGAGTGACGTCAGACTCCTAACTTTTGATGCCTTGTATCTTTGTTACTTTTTATTTGAATGAAAAACGAAAAAATACGTGTCCAATACATTTTTATGATCTAAAATACGGACTAAATATAATGTAATTATTTTGACCCCCAAAACATTCTTATTCGCAATGCAAAATAATTACAATACCAATTATTGTTTCGATTTGTTGGGGTGCAAGAAAGGAGCCTCCCCGCGGCGCACCCTGGAAACAGCTAGACCCGGTAACGCAGGGTCTAGGCTGGCCAATCCTGTCAACACAATGGTAATCCTCAACCCAAGATTGTTTCGATGCGATTTCGTTCGGCGAAAGGTCTCCCTCCCCAATTAGGGATGTGGGTCCCCAAACGCGCGTTTGATACCCCTGGTGTTGACGGAATCATCGTTTAGTCTAACGAATTGCATATTATGACGACATGAGTATGATTAGACGCATCGCAGTTTCGTATACAAGCCTTAATACCTAAAAGCTAAACTTATAATACATTGTAAATACATTAGGCATTTGGGATCGAATCGATACTATTCAATACATCGATATTAACCGATCGTCAGCCTCTATTCGAGTTACTCGCGAAAATTGGACTTTGCACATGCGCTAGAGCGTAAACGAAACGTTCAAGAATGGAATAACGTTATTATATTCAAAGGTCGTAGTAAAAAATTGTGTATTGTTGTATTTTGGTTGCGAACTGAGAATTCACCTAGATCATTGAATGTGTAACCTTGATGAGTTTGGTTCTAGTTCATTGCCATGTTAGCTACTTGGCTATTGAGATTATTGGTTGCCAAATGAGACGGCATTACGCCTTCAAAGTTGTTTCGACAAGTCAGTTTTAAAGTGTAAAATTAATGTTGAAATAATAATTAAATGTCATAATAATGCCATAATTTAACCTTCATATGATACGGTAGGTTACATAAAAATAAAATATAAAAGACGCATATAAAATATAGACGTCATTTTGGCAAAGTCAAAATTTGAGATCTTCAAATTGTAATTAGTCCGTCTTTTAGCTTATTCAAAAATAAAAGACACGTATTTTTCCTTTTTTCATTCAAATAAACAATAGCAAAGATACAAGGCGGGCAGTTAGGAGTGGGAGTCTTTGACGTCACTCGCTCCCATAAAGATGCCTCACCGAGTGACGTCACGCGTAATTTCAACTTTGTAATTTTTAGTCTAAATTACAAATAAAAAATTACGTGTCTTTTATTTTTGAATAAGCTAAAAGACGGACTAATTACAATTTTTAGCCATAATAGCCTATTGTGATAATGCGAATATACGTATAATAATAACTAGCTGTGCCAGCGACTTCGTCCGCGTGGAATAGTTTCTTGGGTAGTGATTTTAATGACCCCCAGTGCCTGGCAGCTGGCAGCGGCGCGGCGCAGAACTCGGCGCGCTTTATATACCCGCGCAAACGTACAGCAGGCTCGACGTGATTAGTTAAATGGACGTAACTTTTTTATTTATGGACCGATTAACATGAAACAAACACTAAATGTTAAGGGAAGCTTCCAGCAATATATTAGTGAAAACCGCATCTTAATCGGATACGCGGTTTCTGAGATTAGCGTGCACAAACATACAGACAAACAGACAAACCGACAAAAATTCCAAAAATCATTGTTTTGGGTACTATTGCATTAATAAAGGCCTCCCATAATATTTTTTCACAAATATCTTCCATGTACAGACAGCGATTCGTTACATTTTTATTATATGTATAGATATAGAAGATAGACAAATTTTCCACCAATGCTCTCTTTGAGTAGTTGATAAGATATTGCAAGCTTAAAAGTCAAGTGGCCTATTATGACAACCAAACCAGGTTGGGTTTCAATGATTGGTTTCCCAATCAGTACATCAATTCCGACGTTTATACAGATTTTGGTTAAAGTATTCCATTCTATAACGAACATGTAAGGCTGCCCACCCAAACTGGTAATCGGTTACCAATTGGGTGAAAAAACGTATTGGTTATAATAAACGGACACACACTACAAACAAATACCGATAAATGACGATACTGGAACCAGAGTGATCTATTTGACATTTTCGACAAAAATGTTTTTTTTACGCAAATGTCAAGAAGTCGTAATGCTTTCAGGCCATACTGATCCAAGTACTTCCCAGTTTTTTTCTTATTAGACGAACGTAACAACAAAACAATAATAAAAATTTCATCAACGCGTAAGGCATTTCCTTCATTTTCTCAGAAACATACTTTTGTGGTAGGCCCCGCCAGGAGACTATATAACGAACATATATTGTGGTAACCTGAACTCACTCTAGGTTCCTGCGTCGTCAAACATAAGCGGGCTTAACCTGTCAATTTTACCTATTAAAGAGCGAACGTCAACTGAAATATTCCGCTAAATTTTCTCCGACACAAGTCCAATAATTCGTTGTCACTTACAACTACAACTAAACGTTATAACTTAGGCACTTCTAGCGACAGACTGTTCTTCTCCACATTAGCCGTACTGATGACATTAATATTAGACCTGTTGTGACGCATATGGGACTTGACCAGGTCAGAATTGACCAAAGCCGCCATTAGACTGAGCTCCCCAGCCAACACAGTAGCGCATATCAACGACGCCAGCCTAGCGGAATTCTCCGCAGGCCTCACGCCGGCACCTTTCACCCCAAGAATCTCCAAACAGGCCCCCTGACCCGTCAACACCGTCCCCCCTCCAACAGTACCGACCTCCAGAGAAGGCATAGTACAGGTCACATACAAATCCTCCCCATTCTCCCCGTATACCTCCATACTGGTCGAGCAGTTGCTGCTTGTGACATTCTGAGCAGGATCTTGGCCTGTGGCAATGAAGATAGCAGTCACCATATTAGCAGCGTGAGCGTTGTTACCCCCTATCGACCCAGCCAGAGCGGACCCAGACAAATTCTTAATCTTATTGCATCTCGCTAGGGTCCTAGCATCAGTTTTGAATATCGTCCTCAAGTTTTCACATGATATAACCGTCTCGCAGACCACTCTCTTGCCTCTGCCCTTCACCCAATTTATAGCAGCAGCCTTTTTATCCGAACAGTAATTCCCTGATAGACTGATGACTTCCATATCAGGGAAGTACTTCTTGAGGAGTTTCAATGCGTTCTCAGCTCCTTTAGACACCATGTTCATTCCCATTGCATCGCCTGTGGTCGCCCTGAATCTTAAGTAGAGCGTAGCGCCGTCTACCCCTATGTGAACTTCTTGCAGACGAGCAAACCGCGAAGTGGAATCAAAAGCCTCTTTAATCATAGCGTAATTGTCAGCGTTGTCCATCCACTGTCTGCATTCGTGAGCTCTGACGACATTGGGCAGACGAACGGCCGGCGCTCTGGTCATGCCTACATCTTCAACTACACTGGTAACTCCTCTTGCTCCTATAGCCTTTGCTCCTCTGTTGGTGGACGCAACCAAGGCCCCTTCAGTCGTGGCCATCGGTATCATGTACGGCTTTCCGTCCACAACCAACGGTCCGGCGTACCCCACCGGCACACCAATAAAACCGATCACATTCTCACAGCAAGCATTCAGAACCTTGCTGTAATCGTAATTCAAATACGGCAACTGTTTAATAGCCTCTTCAGTCTGGAATCTAGCAGCAATCACTCTTCTACGCAATCTTACGCCTCTGAGCGGATTCCCAGTCACATCTTCTAGTTTATGCATAGGTATATGAGATTGTTCAACAAGCATGACCACTTCTTCATCGCTCAAAGATGTGCAATCTCCTTCCGATCTGTAAATCTCCAAGCACTCGGCCATTGGGCGTTTCTTTGCGTTAAGTTTCGATGCTGATGAGCTAGGCGATAGAGTAGGCCACAAGTCTTCATCTTTGGAAGACGCGTCCTCAGTCTGAGTGGACACTTCCGAGCTGGAGTCGTCTCCCACAGAGAACAGCGGCTTGCGAAGGTTAGACAAATCCTCCTTGTCATTTTGGACGACCTCCTTAACAGTCATATCGTTCATATCAATCACCCAGTTGCGCTGCTCCTCAAAGAATATGAACTTGATGATCAGAGCACAAAGTAAAGTTGCAATGACGATGTAATCAGCGCTTACAGAAAACCACTTCACATACGAATGAAGCAACACGTTATCATGAGTCGACGGAGTCAAATTATCACTAGGGCCTTCAACTATACCGCTGTCTATGCTCCAAGGCCAGCGGCTTGTCAAATGGACGCAGAGCAGACCGGCAGCCATGATCATCTTCACTCTCTGCACTACAGGGTTAGGCTTCAAATCCGTTTCAGAAAACGGCCCCTCCCTAGTCATATCCTTCCTTCCAGACGCGAAATCGGCAACCAACGACAAACATGCCGGATAGAAGGTCACAAAGACCAGATAATCCACAAGCAATGCTAAGCAGGCGAAAGTGCACATATGCTCCAATCTGGGCACGCCTGACAACGCTCCGACTCCCACCAAAAGAACTGCTAATAACGTATCAAGTGTAGCAGTCGGTCCTAACAAAGCCAACGCTCTTCCCACACGTTTCCCCTGGTCTTCTCCGGCAGACCAGCCGGCTTTAGCCATTCTGGCGCCCCTAGCCACGTCCGCTACCAACAAAAACAGAAACGGAGCGTCTTTTATGCTCGCCAGCTCGCTCCAGAACAAGCCAGCTAGAGCTGAAGTGAAAATAAAGCTTGCGAAAGTTGAGAACACACCGGCGATAATGAGGAGGTATTTCGAGGCGATCTTGTGGAGGTTGGATATTTGGTAGTAGGCGTATAGGAGGGCGGCGCAGCGTACGAAGGTCATGATGACGGCGTCGGCTGCTTGGTACTCCGCTTCTAGGCCTGGGCAGGCGCGGGCCCAGCCGGCGCAGCGCTCCGCCCTGAGGCCGGGGCCGTGTCGCTCGACGCTCGCGGCGCACGCTAGGAGGGCGAGGGTAGCCACTATCACCTCCCATTGGTGCCGCGCGCAGAACTCGCCGTGTGCACCCCACACTCGCATCTCTACGTGTTAGCTGCTTCACAGCTTATATCTGTGGACAAGGGAGATAGATAGATATTCTTTATTGCGCACCATACATTTGACTTAAAAACTAGGCATTACAGACACTTGTTGCACAATTTAGGCGGCCTTAAGGGAGATTACTATTAATCACTAACATAATCAGCCTAGGACATTGCCCTTTTTTTCTGGAGGGGAATGCATTAGGCACCGTCATGCCACCTCTGGGGGGAGGTGAAATGGTGTGTGGGACTCAGACCTACAGTAATGGGAGGGCATACCCACTAACCCCCCCTCTTTGCGGTATTCATATTCATATTCATTTATTTATTGCATCACATATGTGTTAAGTATAAAGGTCTTAATTTAGGTTAGGTAAACATATGGGCCCTGGAAGGTCGCGGCAATTAGTGTTATTTATACATATTATTCTAATAATAAAAATTTAAATAAAGTACAAACTACATTATAATTAAAGCTAGACTCCAAATCAGTAATGAGTTGACTAGACGAATTTAAATTCCCCGGAATAGCGTAGTGTTAATAGTATATTATCAGATTTAAATACAATTAAATTAAAATAAAAAAAATCAACAGTTAATTAGATTATTAGAAAATAAAATAAAATTTATTAATAATATGTAATCAGAAATTAATTTCATTATTATATTGTATTTACATAAATTAGATCGAATTAAACACAAGTCCATTACCGTAATGCTAATTGCAATGTCAATTTCATAAAAAAATCGCTATTATTTAAAAACATTAAAAATACTAATAAAATGTTACATTAGAAAAGTCGTAAAATCCATCGGTCTATTTTATTTACTACATTGTATTGACAGTTAAATAACATATAATTAGATCACATCACAAATTTGTCTAAAATCTAAAATAGGTATAATGTCAATTGAGTAAATTACTGAATCAAATTATTTTGTCCTCAAAGAATTCGTTCATGTTGTAATAGCATTTTTCTATTAAGATTTCCTTTAATGACTTTAAAAATGTTCTATTGTTTACTTCTGCTTTTAAGCGGTTTGGGAGTTTATTGTATACTCTAATTGAGGCTGCATAAGGTCCTTTATTGGCTATATCTAACTTATACAGTGGTGGTATTAGATTATTTGGGTGTCTTAGTTTGCTGTTTACGTCTCCCTTTTTGGTGTAAAGCGTTTGATTTTTCCTTATAAATTTGCACATAATTAAATTTAATATTCTATAGAGTGGAGGTCCTTCCCCGGACGGGCAGCTCAATTCGAGCGAAGATTCGCTATGCCCTACCTCTCTTACATGATTAGACATACCACCAATGAACCTTCGGTCGCCAGAGCCTCGTTTGTTATTTAGCAGGATGCACCACGGGTAGGTGAGGGTGGCTTGGAGCGAAAAGATGTTAAGTCGCTCCCTTACATCCCAATATGTATAAAACACATTTAACGAAGCTGACCCTATAATTGCTACCATAATACATATACCATCTCATGTATGTTCTACCTATGTTCCACAAATAAATGATTTGATTTGAAATTGCTCAAAAAAAATGGACGACAGTCATCAATGACCCGAATATAAAAAAACATCAAGATGATTTTATTTAGCAACACGTTTAAGGCCGCTCGTTCAAGGTCACCGCGTCTTGCAACACGGACTAATGGTTTGTTTTCTTATTAGCATAGATCTATGATGACATGAATGTGACATGACGAACAGAGAGAAACTAATAAGAGAGGTAGGGCATAGCGAATCTTCGCTCGAATTGAGCCGCCCGTCTGGGGAAGGACCTCCACCCTCTAGAATACCGCAGCCAAATGACCTCCGGGTTGTGTTTCTGCCGGTGAGCAGGGTTTCCGGAGCTCATGGAGGGTTAGGGTGGGGCCGGTATGGCGGTGGCAACTGATCACTTACTTGCCCGTTGTCACATTTGGGCTTCTCTTTCGCTTTCCATCAGGCGTAGGGAAGCCATCATGTCGAGCTACTATAAACAACAAAAAAAAAGATATTTTCTCTTCCATTCTAAAGCCACTGGCAATCACGCCTAACTGACATGATTTCTCCTTCTGAATCCAAAAATAGCAAAGAGCCATACCAGATAGATCAAGTACCCAATCAGAATGTGTGCGGTGGAACTGGTTTGTGGAGACATGATCCAGTACCACAGTGCAATGAGGCACAGTGAGAAAAAATCACCTGCCCGTGGTGCATCTTGCCGAATAACAAACAAGGCTTTGGCAACCGGCTGCTGGCGGTATCATCATCATCAGCCTATTGCAGTCCACTGCTGGACATTGGCCTCTCCAGTTGTTCACCGCTTAAGGCAAACATCTGGAGGATATACCCATAATCGCCACGTTGGGCAGGCGGGTTGGCGATCGCTGGACGTAGCTTCTCGCTCCGGTGACGCTGCTGCTCGTCATCGGTCTGTAGTATTTAGCTATGGGGATGTAAGGGAGGCTTGATTTCCTCGTACGCTGACGTGTGTCGAAGGTAAGAATATAAACTAGTTTTTGTTTTTTCTTTTTTTTTTCTTTTTTTTCATTTCATGGTTATATTTTATTTTAAGTGAATGAATTATTTAATTCAATTAAATTTTTTATTCAAATTTAATTTAATTAATTTTTACTTAATTTTTTATTTCAATTTTATTTCAATATGATTAAATTTTATTCTATTTAAGTTTGTTTTTTTTAAATGTTATTATGATGTACATTGCCAATATGGGTCTGAGCCCGAAATAAATGAATTTTATTTTATTTGTTATTTATAAAGCACTTGCACTTTTTTATATTAGGCCCTCTTTGACACAATAGTGGCTGTCATGTCCAAAAACCTCGATTCCAAGATTCCTCACTGTCCTCTAATTGACTGTGGCCTTGTGAAATCGATGGAACCGGCGTTCAAGGTTGCCCGAATATAGACAAGCGTGTCTACTCGACACATCCGGCATAGACAAGATGCAGTTCGCCATCAATCAGATTAACACTCGCGTTTTCATTCATACATAATTTGATTTCATCAAATATTTTTTTCGCTGGGCCACACATCGCCTTCTAGCCCCAAACTAATCCGAAGCTTGTACTATGGGTACTAGGAAACTGATAATCTTCCTTAGATACTTTTTTTGTAAATCCTTGCCGGACTCTTTGTTTCAGAGACATACAATCCTCAAGTGTTCAAGGCGAGAGTGAATCGGTATTTTCTGAGTAAGCGTGCTCCGTCGTAGGCTTCAATATCACTTAACAACAGGTGAATTGTGGCCAAGCGCAAACCCATAATGAATAAAAAAAAGTAAATAAATACATATTATATAGTAAACACCCAGACCAATACAAACAGACCTGTTCATGAAACCAAATGTTTGTACTGTGCAGGAATCGAATCCACGGCCCTTGGCACAGGAGACATAGGTCACTAACTACCAAATGAGCCATCGAGCCAGTCATATCTAATGCCCGCACCTTTGTTCGTGAGGTTTCCGGACTTACAATAGGACTTCCCCATCCTGGACGCTGCCGTACTCGCTGCAGTCTATCTGTGGCGAGCCGAGCAGCGGTCGCGGGGCCTCCGGCCTGCGCCCGTCGAGGTCGGAGCGCAGAAGGAGGCCGTTGAGGCGGAGGCGCTCGCAGACCGCCCCCTGGGGGCGTCGCACCACTCAGGCCATCGGCCCCATCTTGGAAATGCGGCGCCCTCACGGGGTGGTGACGTACCGGTTGACCCAGGTCCTCACGGGACATGGTTGCTTCGGCTGGTACTTATGGATCAGGCCAGAGCCTGATCCTCTATGCCGTCACTGCGACAGTGGCTCGGAGAACACGGCAGAGCATACGCTGCGGCATTGCTCTGCCTGGGCCAATGAGCGCTCCGTCCTCGTCACTCTCGCACAGGACCTCGATCTGCCGCAACTCTTGCGGCAGATGACGGCGTCGAAGAAGACCTGGCGAGCGATGCTCGCATTCTGCGAGACGGTGATCTCGCAGAAGGAGGCGGCGGAAAGAGAGCGTGAGGCCGCGGTAGACGCGCCCGCCCTACGCCGCCTACGGCATACAACGCATCGTATGCCCTCTGAGCCTCTCCTTCGTGCCCCCAGTGGTGAGTGCGGGGGCGCGATCCACTCAGAGGGGCGTAACGGTGTGGTGGGTGCAGCCACACCGTTGCACGAGGTCCGCCCGGGGAGCACCCTATTGCTCCACGGAAGCCAGGGGTATGGGGAATTTGCCCTCCCCGGACCAGGAGTGCCGGCCGCTTGTCATCTGCGGCATTTGCTGGGCATGCAGGGATGCGGCTCGTTTGTTGTTCGGCAGGACGCACCACGGGCAGGTGAGGTTAGCTTGGAGCAAAAGGATGATAGGCCGCTCCCTTACATCCTTATTGACGTTAGACTGTACTTAACCATTTTTCCTACCGCCTGCGCCATACATACGACTCACGTCATCACCCAATTGTCATGCCAATGGCTGAGACGTATGTTTAATGCATCAGGACGCACAGATTGTGATCTAAGGTGCACACGACCTGCCTCTATATGTTGTTAAACAACAGGAAGTTGATATACAGATTCGTAGATTACGTGGTGAGGAAATTACTCCTTCAATAATAATAACAGCATTATTTTAGCAACAAAACCTATCTTCTCTATTGATTGTCATTCACCAATGTGTGTATACCCAGCAGGACCAGGGTCCAGGAAGGCAGGCCTTGAATTCGATCTACAGCTAATAGTCTAACATCCGGAGTAATTAGTTCTACCAAATTGTACAAATTAAAAATTAGTAGGTACCTCAATAATTTTAGAGAAATCATTAATTATATTCCAGCAGGACCCTCCGCAGTTTGAAGGTTTTCAGATAAATGGTATACATTCCCGTTTAGGGGCATATTAGTACCATAGAAATTCATCGATATTATTTTCAAATTACTATTAATTTATGAGAAATGCACCTACGAAACTTTTATCTATCCAGCAGGACCCTTTTACGTTTGGACGTTTTCAGCCCAGACAGTTACATATCTTATTTGCATTTAATTAGTTTCTTTCAAAAAACCATACGTTTAATTAAAATATATTTATATTTCAGCAAAAAATTGGTTTCTTAACCTTCCCAGAATTCTCGATAATATACCCTAACTTTTAATGCCTTGTATCTTTGCTATTTTTTATTTGAATGAAAAAAGGAAAAATATGTGTCCAATACATTTTTATGATCTAAAATACGGACTAAATAAATAATACAATCACTGTGACGATGGCATCAATGACCAGTCTCCAAGGAGACTACCCTGCTACGTAGAACATACTACAATGACAGAGAAACAGAAGACGTGTGTACGCAAACACAGGTGTATCTGTGTTCACTCCCTCACTCCGAGATGACGACACAGACAATATTATTATGACAAATATTAGTATATTATCAACAGTGATAAAAGGCTTTATTGAGACTACCAGCGTAAACTTAAAAGGCACGCGCTGAAAATTAAGCTGTGATGTGATATTGTCGCAAGGCATGATGAGTAGAAACTGGGAATGATGCAATTGCATTCTTTTGTTATGTTATAGGGGAGTTTCATTCTGGCAACCGACTAGTGAACCGTCACGATTGAAGGGAGATTGAGAAGAAGAGGGATCGCCAACCCGCCTGCCCAGGTGGCGATTATGGGTGTATCCTTCAGATGTTTGCCCTAGAATAGAATAGAATTTATTTGCTAAAAGTATGGTACAAAGAGAACAGTGGTGAACAGTTGGAGAGGCCTATGTCGAGCAATGGACTGCAATAGGCTGATATTGAAAAAATTATAAGTATCCTATTCACTGGTTCCAAAGCCTAAAATCATTTAAATAGATAAAAAAGTATTAAATACAAATATTAGTGTATCATTGTTCAACAACTATTATGTAGGTACATAATTGGTTTTATGGGAAAGTCCAAGATGTGCAAATAAGCTATTTCCTCTGGATATTTCCAGATAACAGTTTGTTTGTTTTTAATAAACAATAATAAAGTAATGACAGTTTGCAAATGGGCATGCATTTATGGCTACATTAATTAAATGCTGGGTTTATGGATGTACAGTAATAAAAGTTGAAATTATCCTCCTGAGTTTATTGTATACTAGCTGTGCTCGCGAATTCGTCCGCGTGGTATATGTAGTTATTTTTTTCCCCGTGTTTTTTTTTACATTTTCCATTATTTCTTCGCTCCTAATAGTTGCAGCGTGATGTTATATAGCCTAAAGCCTTCCTCGATAAATGGTCTATTCAACACAAAAAGAATGTTTCAATTCGGACTAGTAGTTCCTGAGATTAGCGCGTTCAAACAAACAAACTCTTCAGCTTTATAATATTAGTTAAGATAAGACTAGGAAATTAATTGTAAAGGTTATTGGTTACATAAAGAATAAACTTGTCTCTTCAAATTGTTCTTTCAAACAACAGGGCCCATATTCACCGGGATGCAATTCATACCCAATTTGTCTTATATTTATATTCAAAGGAGATAGATAGATAAAAGATAAAAAAAGGAGTTTCTAAATTCCTCTTGTACATTCTCAATTCTTCATAAAAGCTAATTGACACAATAGGCTATTATGTTTAAAAATTGTAATTAGTCTGTCTTTGAGCTTATTCAAAAATAAAAGGCATGATTTTTTTTATTTGTAAATGAGACTAAACATTATAGATATAATTATTTAGACAAAGTTATAGCCCGTTGCTGGATGGGGGAAGCCCGGGATAGAGAAATGTGGCGCGAATTAAAGGGGGCCTACATTCAGCAGTGGACGGACCAAGGCTGTTGATTGATTGATTGATAGCCCGTTGAAATTATGTGTGATGTCACTCGGTGAGGCATTTTTACGGGAGCGAGTGACATAAAAGACTCCCACTCCTAACTTTTGATGCCTTGTATATTTGCTATTGTTTATTTGAATGAAAAAAGGAAAAATACATGTCTTTTATTTTTGAATAAGCTAAATGACGGACTAATTACAACTTTTAGCCATAATAGCCAATTAATATGTTGAATTTAACAAACAACAGTACAGTTCCTACATTACATATTTCTGTTATTTATTTATTGTATCACTGAAAACATTTCTAATCAATCTTTCCATACAGTTTTACATTTTTTCCATTAAAGTTTTACACTTATAAATAAAAGTAAACTCAAAACAAATTAACTCATGCTAAAATTGTGTCAGTAGTTATACTAAAACAACAATGTTAGTAAACCAAGAATATACTCATCAATGATTTAGAAAGTGCGCAAAGAAGGTCAAAAATGGAATTACTAACTCAGTAGGTCAAGTGAAAAACATAGGCTTATTCCTCTAAAGAAATTAAAATTAACATAGCCTAGTATTCGCCCAACATGCACGCATATACTGGCCGTAGTATGCATTACCTGAAACTGCGTCTAGACTAGTTTTAAGAAAAAAAACCGCAGTCAAATCCTAGTCTCAAAGTATCCATGACTTTATCACGGCTAACACACAGATTTATCAGCGATTTCGACCCATATACACGGAGAACAGATAAACAGACACACATTTAACATAGTAGCGATAACTATCTCCTTTTACTATTCAAATTTGAACGTATTTATGTCGAGGAAAACTATTATGTATGCGGAATCGTGCAGTTTTCCCTTTTTAAATTTTACGTGGAAATAGAAATAGCACTGCACTCACCAGTAGAATGAAATATGCGGACTCGTGGATGTGATTTCCTTCACGATTTCGTACAAGAACTGGGCACTGTCGCGATGAGATAATACTCCAATTTTGTGAAAATGTGAAATGAAATCAGTAGGACTGACATGACACACCTCCTGCCATTTTCGGGGTGAACTGAATAAAATGGTTTTTCTACTATGCCGCAAACGTCAAAGATTGGGGCTACTATATGCAAATTGAAAATACTACCAATCTATAGTAGAAATGTACAAAATCTTGTCCTGATAATTTTGTTGCTGGCCAATCACATTATTGTTATTGTGTAGTGTGGAAGAAAAGAGACCAAAAGACTATGGTATTCTGAAGAATCATTTTTAATGAATAGCTTGAAAAATAAAAATATTCATAACAACAATACAAATAGCTGTAAGCTTCGGCTGGAAACTTATACCATGATTATTTGTATCCAACGTACTATCAAATATGTCTCCTTTCCTAAAGCAATATCTTCTGAACGATAGTCGACTTGCATTCTTTGAAAACGTTAACGGCGTCGTATCAGTTAGGGCATTATAAAACGATATAAAGTACGGTATAACCACAGTTTTTCCAAACCAATGCCACAGAAGAATGAAGAAGATGGTCAATAAAATAACTTGGCAAAACATGTAAAAGTAATATGGGAATATGATGGCATTTGGTGTTGTTAATCTTGTTATTTTACATACAATCCACTGAATTACCATCCAATATACCATGCACTGGTTTGTACCTGCGCATAAAGATACACAGCAATCCCAGAATCTAGCGCAAAGTATGTAAGGGAAGCAGAAGACTTCCCACCAGTTGTATCTGAACACATCATCAGTCTGTGCGTGGAATCTTTCTCCTTCTACTTGGTCACATCGGAACCTTTCATCCATAGGCCGCTTCTTTCTTTTAGGTGGCATATTTGCTTATTTGTAATGCAAAACTTATGAAAGATTTACGACGTTCAATGAAATAATAAAAATGCTAAAAAAATATAGGTAATGTCATAAAGAGTGACATTTCTTTTGTAACAGACAATAGCTCTTTACATTTTCAAGAACATGAAGGTTTTACATTTTATTACCTGAAAACACTGATCTCTCATATTAATGCCCGACAAACATTTACCTTACTGACTATTATTAATTAAAACCATTATCTTAATACTACGGAACTTTTCATCTATTTTAACATCGTTTTATAGAAACACTTGCTGCTTAAAAACCGTTGGCCTATTGCTATTCTTTACAGTTACGAAATTGAATTCCATGTCCAATGCGATGTTATGACGTCAAAAAGTTGTCATAAAAAAAAAGAAAACAGTTTTGTGTTGATAATGGCGGGGTAGGTTGTGCAGTTTTCCAAGAAAATTATTGCGTGTTTAAAAGCGCTATTATTATGTTACAATCGTCAAAAATAACACACGACCTACAGGATTTGCTGTAATCAATAACCGACTAGCGATTACTGGCAGGTAATTGGTTTAAACACGTTTATTTGGTGGTGAAAGTATAATTATTTACGTTCCAACAAAGTTTTACTTACTACTTTTGTCAAGGGAAAAGAAACAGTGGCAGTGGTAATTATTCGCTAATTGAATTGGTTATTAAAACGAAACGTGCAGCGTAATTTATTTCCAATATTGCATGTACTAGGAACCTGTTTTTGTGACCTTCTAATAAGTTTTACTAAGTTTTTTTTATACATTGGTATTATGTTGTCGAGACTGATTCGCCTTGAAAAACAATATTCCTGTTGTTAAAATTTTCTTGACGATTTGTTTAATAGTTATCTTTTTATCTTAATTTGAAAAGCTGGGGAATTAAAAGTTTCAAGTACAATTCTCAAACAATTTTGTTTAAAAAATTTAAGTAGATTGTTGTTTAATCGAATAGAAAAATTGTTCACATTATGCAATAGACAGCATTCAAATGAATATGTACTTCAAAAAGGGTCTATTGTGTTGTATCCTACCTACATAGTAGGGGAAAGTGTTCTATTATGAATTTACCATTTAAGACATTTTGATTTGTGTTAACTTACCTTTACCTAGTACCTTATAATGTTGGCCACTAGACACAAGACTATTTCAACTTCTCATACATCTATGCACTCCTGGTAGGTACTTTTCACTCAATCAGTCACTGATTTTTATTTAGCAAAGGTAATTATTGGTAATTATTAATATAAAAATGAATAATAAAAAGAAGGTAATTATTATTTCACAACCTGGATTAATATCCATAATAATATATTTAATATTTTATTTATCACATAATTGCAACTAAACTCAATTTATATCCTGACAGGCTTAATTAATTAGACAATTTTCATAGTAGATAGATAAATATTCTTTATTGCACACCAAACAGTTGATCTAAAACTGGATACAGAGACATATCATAGTACAAATTAGGCGGCCTTATCTCTTATAGCGATCTCTTCCAGGCAACCTTTTGGTAACCTTTTTTTTAGTGGATAATAAGACTTCCAATATCTCATTGTTTTCAACATCCTATTGGAATTGGAAGTTGCCAAGGTGATGCTATTATGTAATACCTAATAGTTACCCAACTTAAACAACTTGTGTATGATTCACCAGTTAAGTCACTATTGAATCATATTGGCTAAGTTTGACAGAACCAACTTACTGAGACAGTCTTTCAAAACGGCTTAGGGTACATGTCACCCTCTTAAAATCTCGCCTGCAGGCGATTTACCCCCTTGAAAAAAATGCTAAGGCCGCACTCACCCTGTATTATTTTGATGTCCGGACCTACCTATGTATTTTTTTTTGTTTTTTTTTTTATAGTGGCTCGACAAATGGCTTCCCTACGCCTGATGGAAAGCGAAAGAGAGCGAAAGAGACATCCATCTACATTGTAGATGGATGTAGATGGATGTCAAAAAATTTTTTTCTGTTCGACACACCGATGTAGTCCCATTATCACCAAGTCAGGCTCTGATGATGGTATCCTGAAGAAATTGAGGGCAACAACCAAAGTTGTATGCTCATATGGTGATTTTGTTACGTAATCATATCCTACTCAGGCATATGCTTCACATCTGGTGCTGATGATGAAGCCATAGAACTCCTTAATGGTTAGGATATAGGGGACAGTACTGCCATTGGTCGATGGGAACTAGGTAGTAGTATGTACTTATGCAGGGCTAATAGGACAGCTGATTTGATAAGTAATTTGCTTGATTCTAGATCGCAAAGTCTTCACTTGACTTAATGCAATTTTTTTCTTTCCTAAGTAAAACTCTTAAGGACTTTAGTTCCCATCATTACGCAATAGTGCTGCATTTGGCGAGTAGGTATTACTACTGAGTGCGTCATCTTGGAGCAGCCAGAAGTAATGTCTGGCCTGTGTATCACATACACATGTTATATTATCTCAGGAGTGGATGGGCTTGTGCCCCCACGCAAGCCTTACAGAGGACCAGGAGACTGCGAAGTAGTTATAAAATATGTTTTTATTACTCTGCCCAAAGGGTGATAAACAATATTTATAATGCCCGATCAATTTGATTATTTTAATAATCATTATCAAATTGCCCTTTCATATTGGCCATTTACCAGAATGCCCGGACATTATATATAATGCTACATTTATCACTTGGTCCATAACATATATAGCGAGTCGTGATGAAAACTTGGTATGCGCATTGTAGGTCTTCCATACAATTTTTCCATTTTATATCGCCATCTGTTGTTAGCTGGCGGAACTTGCATATTGTAGCGACGTGGAGGTTGTTGTAGCGGTGTGGAGATAGGTGTCGCTACGTGTCGCTACAAACATATTGCAGATCTACTGCTGAACATAGGCCTCTCCACGCGTGCGACGCCGCCGGCACAGCTAAGTTATATAATAACCATGTTTTTTTTTCTTTTCAGTTTCACCCTCCACAATGGCAATCCTACTTACCCTCGTCATAGCAACACTGATACCCCACCTTAACTCCGAGTACATTCCCCCGGGCCCCGCGTACCCTTGTCCGAAGGAGACGAACAAACTTCTCATGTATCCCTGCGTGTGCGAGAAAGGGACAGACGCAGGGTTGTACATACGCTGCGAGAATACAGGGTTGGCCATCATGAGCGTGGGACTGGGGAATTTAGCGGGGTTGGGGCAACCTATAGAGAGGCTGGTTATAAAGGAGGGACGGTTTTGTAAGTATCTTTTGCATAGGGGTGAATGCCTTCCGCTCCCCCAACAGTCCGGTGATGATGACAACCCGCCCTTGCCATCATCGTACCTAGTCATTTAGAAAAAAAAGTATCATCATCATCAGCCTATTGCAGTCCGCCGCTGGACATAGCTTTTTTTTTTAAGAGGGGAATGCATTTGGCACCTTCATGCCGTCTCCGGGGGGAGGCGGCATGGTGTGTGGGACTCACACCTCCCAAAAGGGAGGGCATACCCATTAAACCCCCCTGTGTCGCCAGTGGGCAGCAAGGACACGGGTAGCGCCGAAGTATACGGCCACATCCCTGCCTGCCTTGGCTAGCCGCAGATGATAAGCGGCCGGCACTCCTGGTCCGGGGAGGGCAAATACCCCTGCCCCCGGAGCCGGGGAGCAATGGAGTGCTCCCCGGGCGGACCTCGTGCAACGGTGTGGCTGCACCCACCACACCGTTACGCCCCTATGAGTGGATCGCGCCCCCGCACTCACCACTCGGGGCACGAAGCTGGACATAGGCCTCCACCAACCCCCTACGATCTCCGGAAACCCTACTCACCGACAGGAACATGACCCGGAGGTCATTTGGCTGCGGTATTCTATAGGGTCTCCACCCTATAGAATACCGCAGCGAAGGACCTCCGTCCTTCCCCGGACGGGCGGCTCAATTCGAGCGAAGATTCGCTATGCCCTACCTCTCTTAAAGACTGCTGTAGGCTGATGATGATGAACGCGCTTATATTTACTTTACCTCCTCTTTTTAGGCTCGGTGGCTCATTTGGTAGTGACCTCTGCCCTCTGAGCCAAGGGTCGTGGGTTCGATTCCCGCACAGTACAAACATTTGTGTGCATGAACATGTCTGTTTGTATTGGTCTGGGTGTTTTCTATGTATAATATGTATTTATTTACAAAAAAAAAATGTATCGTCAGTAAGTTTATCAGTTGTCTAGTACCCATAGTACAAGCTTCGGCTTAGTTTGGGGCTAGATGGCGCTGTGTGGCCCAGCGTGGCATGTCTTGGTTATTTATTTATTTATTTTATTTATTTTTTCAGCTCACCTCTTCGGCCCTCTGCTCCACCGTTCGACCGTAAGAGTGCTACACATTGTCGATACTCCCATTACCTCAATAGATATGTACGCCTTTGCCGGCGTTAACAGGACCTTACAGGAGCTGAGGTTTACGAATACCAGGATAGCTGAGTTCCCGAAGGAAGCTTTTAAGGTAATTTTCGATTAAGGGACTTAGTTAGATACTCTTTTTTGCACACTAGCGACCCTAAAACCATCACTATAGGCTATTATGGCTGAAAATTATAATTAGTCCGTCTTTTAGCTTATTCAAAAATAAAAGACACGTATTTTTCCTTTTTTCATTCAAATAAACAATAGCAAAGATACAAGGCATCAAAAGTTAAGAGTGGGAGTTTTTGACGTCACTCGCTCCCGTAAAAATGCCTCACCGAGTGACGTCACGCGTAATTTCAACGGGCTATAAATTTGTAATTTTTATTCTAATTTACAAATAAAAAATTACGTGTCTTTTATTTTTGAATAAGCTAAAAGACGGACTAATTACAATTTTTGGCCATAATAGCCTATTGAAGGGGTAGCTAAATACGTATACGCTTGTGACGGGCAGCTGCGTCACCAGAGTTTAAGTGGATTTCCAGGGTCAAAATAATTACATACAATATATTATTTAGTCCGCATTTTAGATCATAAAAATATATTGGATACGTATTTTTTCTTTTTATTATTTATACAAAAAATAATAAGGATAAAGGCATCAAAATTTAGAAGTAGGGGTCTTTGACGTCACTCAGTGGCAAAAAAACTCCCACTTTTGACGTCACGCGTAATTTTAACGGGCTATATCTATGTCATTTTTGGTCTAATTTACAAAGAAAAAAAAATACTTGTCTTTTATTTTTGAACAATCTAAAAGACGGACTAATCACATTTTTTACGTCAACAGGCCTATTGGCGCTGTGTAGTGGTGGTATGGTTATTTATTTATTTATTTATTTTTAAGTCAATCCTACTAATATTATAAATGCGAAAGTTTGTTTGGATAGATAGATGGATGGATGGATGGATGGATGTTTGTTCCTCTTTAACGCAAAAACTACTGAACAGATTTTTATGAAACTTCACAGTAATATAGCTTATACATTGGATTAACACATAGGCTATGTTTTATACGAATATTCACGCGGGCAGAGCCGCGGGCAGCAGCTAGTAGTGTTATAAATGAGAGCCGTGGTAGCCTAGTGGTAAGATCGTCGCTTCACACACATGAGGTCGTCGGTTCGAATCCGCGCGGGGCACGCACCTCTGGATTTGCAAAAATCTATATGCGGAATTATATCACTAGCTTAGCGGTGAAGGAAAACATCGTGAGGAAACCTGCACATCCAGTCTAATTCTGAATGTGTAACCATGATCAAAATTTGTCTAGTTCCCCTTTCTGAGGGTTACGAAGGTCAGATGGCAGTCGCTTCAATGTAATAACCAGACTCGCTAAATCTAGGATCATGGTCAAAGCGGACCCTGGGCCTAGAGGAACAAACCGGGACAACGCTAAGAGGATGATGAGTGTTATTAAATGTAACTCATTTGTATATTTATGTATCCTTTACAGATCCTTGGCAACTTATCCGTGCTGTCAATAGACGGTCATCAAATGACCAAGCTAGGTAAAGACATCTTTGCAGGCAGCGAAGCGGTTGGCCGGCTGGAGAAGCTTCACATCATCAACGGGCTTATATCGGATGTGCCTGTTGAAGCCTTTCAGGTAAATAATCTTCATCATTATTGGCATCATTATCATTATCAAAAACATCATCATTATTGGCATCATTATCAAAAACATCATCATCATTATTGGCATTAGTGTCATTATCAAAAACACCATCATCATGATTGGCATCATTATCATGATCAAAAACACCATCATCATGATTGGCATCATTAGCATGATCAAAAACATCAAAATCATTATTGGCATCATTATCAAAAACATCAACATCACTATTGGCATTATTATCAAAATCATCATCATCGTTGCTCGTGGGGGAAAAGGTTCGGCCGGCATGGCGGCGGCAACTGACAGGTAACTGACCAGTTACGTGCCTGTTGTCACAGCGACTTGGGCCACTCTTTCGCTTTTCATCCGGCGTAGGGAAGCCATTATGTCGAGCTACTTTAAAGAAAAATCATTAATGGCATCATTATCATTATCAAAAACATATCATCATTATTATCAAAATCATCATCATGACAACAACATCTTCGCGTGCAGTAAAGTTAGCGGATGGCTGTCGAGTCTGATCCCGGGACCCTATGTCGCTGCCTACTTTAGAGCAATTTATATCAAAAAGCGGCATTTTATCGGATGAAGACTGGACCGATGGCTTGGTACCCCTTCACTTCTGAACGCATCATCATCAACAGCCAACATCAGTCCACTGCTGATAGGCCTCTCCCAATGCTCGCCACCTCGATCGGTCCCGGGCCTCTCGCATCCAGCACTTGCCAGCCGTCCTGCGCAAATCGTCACTCCACCTGGCCTGAGCGCGTCCTACACTACGTTTGCCGAGACGCGGTCTCCACTCCAGAACTCGTTTACCCCAACGGTTATCGGTTCTGCGGCTGATGTGGCCAGCCCACTGCCACTTCAGCTTACTGATCCGGTGAGCTATGTCGGTAACTTTGGTTCTCTGCCGGAACTTTTGAACTAAAATCACGGAAAAAAAACTGTGTTTTTATTGAATTTATAAAATTATCATGAAATTCTCTTTCTAGAATCTAAAGAAGTTAAAAACCCTGGACCTGCACGGCAACCAACTGATGACGCTGAAGAGGAACCAGTTCAAAGGTCTTCGCGACACGGAAATGTTAGATCTGAGGTATGTGGTTGACTTTGTATTATAAAGAGGGCCTGGCGTTTGGACCCCAACTGTCTTGTATTTTGAGGCCTGTGGCCTGTACGGCATGAGAAGTTTTGGGCCTAATGCCTGTGGCCTGGAAAATTGTGCCTGGAGCTTGTGGCTTGTTCGGCGTTTGGCCTGGGGCCTGTGGCTTTTGGGCATGAGGTGTTTTATGCCCGATGTCTGTAGCCTGTATAGCTTGGGAACTCTTGGGCCTAGAACTTGTGGCTTGTTGGGCCTAGGGCCAGTAGACTTTAGGGCCTGTGGCCTGTATCGCCTGGGAAGTTTTGGACCTGTGGCCTAAGTCGCCTGAGGAGATTGGGGTCTGGGGCCTATGGCTTGTTAGGCCTGAGGCCTGTAGTCTGTATTGTATATTTGTATGGGACACTTAAGGCATAATGAGAAATCGCAACGACAGCGCGTTCTAATCGACACCCAGCGCCATCTAGTTATGTGTTGAGTAAACTTTGTTGTTATAATAGTAATTATTTTTTTACAGTTACAATAAAATCCAGAAATTGGACGGTAGTCATATAGGAGACATGACAAAGCTTGGATTTTGTAATATAAGCCACAATCAGATTGGTGATATACCCAGGTAAGACTGGTTTGGCGACAGCAGTTAATAATGGCACACACACACACACACACACACACAGACACACACACGCACGCGCGCGCGCACACGTGCACACACACACACACGTACACACACACACACACACAAATGAATTACACCTATCACTTGGTCTCAAACTAAGGTTTTTCCTTGTCTCTTGTATTATAAGTACCAGATGAAGAGGGGCGTCTCCCGAAACACCAAGACCCGAGACAATTTAGAAAGATCATTTCTTAAATTGTCTCGACTGGCTATCGAACCGGGATCTCTTCGGTTCATCAGCGCATTTAGATTTCACTAAGCATTCCCAGTTCACAAAATAATTTGTTTTAATTTTTTTTCAGGGGTATGTTTGCGAGAAACGCGTTATTGAAAGTGATACACCTTGACAACAATAAATTGAAGAAATTGGATACAAACAGCTTTAGAGGGATGCGGTTTTTGAGGTAATAAGTGTAAAGTGATGTCTAAATAAGACAAGCTCGATGGCCCATTTGGTATTGCCCTCTGCCTTCTGAGCCAAGAGTTGTGGGTTCGATCCCCGCACAGTACAAACATTTGTGTGCATGAACATGTCTGTTTGTATTGGTCTGGGTGTTTTCTATGTATAATATATATATTTTTTTTTTTTTTTTTTTAATAGTGGCTCGACATAATGGCTTCCCTACGCCTGATGGAAAGCGAAAGAGAAGCCCAAGTCGCTGTGACAACGGGCAAGTAACTGGTCAGTTACTTGTCAGTTGCCACCGCCATGCCGGCCCAACCCTAACCCCCCCACGAGCTCCGGAAACCCTACTCACCGGCAGAAACACGACCCAAGAGGTCATTTGGACTGCGGTATTCTATAGGGTGGAGGTCCTTCCCCGGACGGGCGGCTCACTTCGAGCGAAGATTCGCTATCCCTACCTCTCTTAATATGTATTTTATTTACAAAAAAAAAGTATCTAAGTATGTTTATCAGTTGTCTAGTACCCATAGTACAAGCTTCGGCTTAGTTTAGGGCTAGATGGCGATGTGTGCCCAGCGTGGCATGTCTTGGGTTTTTTATTTATAAAGAAGTACAAATCACTGCAACATGTCTTAGGAATAGAAAAAAAACTCCACAATGTAGCATGATTTTCAAAAACATGTGTCCTTTATGAAAACATCTTCCGGGTTCCTGTAACCGATGTAAAACGTTAGCGCGGTGTAAGAGCGCACAACTCCATCTGTGAAAGTTAGTTGGAACTAAAGTTATTATATAATATGGACTTATAAAATAAACAAAACCAAAGTCTATTTGCGATGTAAAGGAGAACACTGCCAATCTAGTGTGGTTACGAAAAAATTGATTTTGAAACCACCAAATCCATTCGCTACGATCGCAATCATCATCATCAGCCTATTTCAGTCCACTGCTGGACATAGGCCGCTCCAGTTGTTCGCCACTTAGGGCAAAACGTCTGGAGGTATACCCATAATCGCCACGCTGGGCAGGCGGGTTGGCGATCGCAGGGCGTAGCTTCTCGCTCCGGTGACGCTGCTGCCCGTCATCGGCCTGTGGTATTTAGCTACGCCTTTTATAGTGATGGTTATACCGCCACCAGTCGGTTGCCAGCGCCTCGTCTGTTATTCGGCAGGACGCACCACGGGCAGGTGTGCGAAAATGATAGGCCGCTCCTTTACATGTATTTGTATGTGACTCTAATAAACATGTTAGAGAGGTAGGGCATAGCGAATTTTCGCTTGGTATTGAGCTGCCCGTCCGTGGAAGGACCTCCACGCCTATAGAATACCGCAGCCAAATGACCTCCGGGTCGTGTTTCTGGCTGGTGAGTAGGATCTCCGGAGCTCGTGGGGGGTTAGGGTTGGGCCGGCATGGCAGTGGCAACTGACAGGTAACTAAACCAGTTACTTGCCAGTTGTCACACTTGGGCTTCTCTTTGGCTTTCCATCAGGCGTAGGGAAGCCATTATGTCGAGCTAATATAAAAAAAAAATGTTGCTATTACCCTAGTATTCTAATTACCCTTTGTTTTCGGTGGCATCGGGAATCTCGATTCCCATTGTCCACGGTGGCAAATGGGAACATTTATTTTTTTCGTTTCCCAGGCGTCTCCTTCCTCCAAGACAACCAGATAGCTGACGTGGGCCGGGGTACGTTCGCAGCTGTGACGCGCATCGGTACAATAGACCTGGCGAGGGAACAGGCTCACCAAGTGGACTTCCAGATGTTCCAGCAGGTCAAATACGCTGAGGTTAGTGGATAGATCATCATCATCAATAATGACTGCAATAGGCTGATGATAACATCAGCATATTGCAGTCCCACTGCGAGACATAGACAGCGCCTTTATGGTGTCAACGACGCCATAAGGGGCCATCCATAAAATATGTCACACGAATTTCATGATTTTTTTAGCTCATCCTTCGGACCACCCCCATGACTCCCAAAAGGGAGCCTGTTGGGGCCTGTCCTGACCCGGCCGCGTCGGTGATGTCTTGGTGTACATACTCATAGGACCCTCGATACCACCTGTAAGGCGCATGACGAAGGGGCCGGGGTTTTTAGTAGGTATTTCCTGCCTCACTTCCATCTTCGAGGCGGGGTGGGTCCCACATACCCCGCTGCTCCCACAAGCAGCGGGAATGCCTAAAAGCATTTTCCCCGGTAACACGAAAAAAAGGTTTAATGGCCTTATTTATATTCACCGCTCCATTTTTTTCAGCTCATCAACCTAGCAGAGAACAACATAACGGTGATAGAGTCGCAGGCGTTCACTGACCTCTATTTAGCCGTGGTGAACGTGTCTCACAACGCCCTGACACAAATAGAGGCGGGCGCCTTCCAGAACTGCAATAATATGACCCTACTGGATCTGAGCTACAACCAGGTGGGTTCAGGAACAAACAATGAATATAACTTTACTACCCACCAAACTACGTAACACACATACACCCACACACAACATACACACACACACACACACACACACGCACGCACACTCACACAGGCACGCATACGCACACAAGGCACACGAAGAACAACCAGGTGAGTTCACACACATAATCACACCACACACACTTGCATACACACAAACACTTGCATAGATTTAAGCTTTACACACACATACACGCACATACACACACGACTGTGGTGAATGTGTCTCAAAATGCCAGCAAAGAGGCTGCAACACTATGAACTTACTGTTTCTAAGCTTCAACCAGGTGAGTTCACACATTCACACACACAAACACACGTGCACACAACGACACGCAAGACCCACGAAAAAGTAGAACTGCATCATGACTGATTTAAGCTTTTCAAGTGAGTTCCCAAAGATGCAATGAATATAACTGCGCACGCACGCACGCACGCACGCACGCACACACACACACACACGCATACACACACGCATACACACACGAACACACACATTACAGATTTTATTATTCATCTATATAGATATGCCAAGCTAGATATGGATAATGCTTATATGCTTATTTAAGCATTATGCATATTTAACATGCCTATTTTATTTTGTGTTTCAGCTTTCAGACATTACTAAACAAGCTTTCGATGAGAACAGCTACGCGTCCGAACTACAAGTGTCCTACAATCTGTTCACTGATTTTGGACAGGTGAGTTCATTTATTAGTTAAGATAAATTGTATGTGTGTCTCTGTGTGTTGTATGTTTGACAATAAATTGTGTGCAGTCCTTTTAACAGCTAATAGAGTAACTTATTTCTTGTTTATGTACTTAAAATGAGATTTCAATAATCAAAAGGAAAAATTTTTCCTGCGAATTTCAAAATTTTCTATATATGTACTAGGTACGCTGCACGAGTTCGTCCTAAGTCAATTTTATTGGTTAGAGTGAACAAAGTATACAATCGTTGTAGAATTGAGGCGGTCTTATCGCTTCGAGCTAACTCTATCGTACATCTTGCACCAATTCAAGATTTCATCCATATCATCTTGATAGTTGGAGGTCTTCGACGGTGCGTTTTGCACGCAATTGTCTGCCTCGTGCAACTGGTCTTTGGAATCAGCTTCCTGTTGCAACTTTTCATAGTTGGATACGACTGAAGGACCTTCAAAAAGCGAGCCTACAGATTTCTCTTGGGCCGGCAACGCACCTGTGACTCCCCTGGTGTTGCGGTGTCTATGGGCTGAAGTGATCACTAACCATCAGGTGACCTGCAAGCCTGTTCGCCCCCCCCGTCTTTAAAAAAAGGGGGGGGATTTCCATCAGGCGTAGGGAAGCCATTATGTCGAGCTACTATAAAAAAAAAAAAAAATGTGTGTACAAAAATTTAAGACCATTCAAAAAGCGAATCAAGTTCAATATTACGGCTAGCCGTTAAACTAAACGCCTCATTCCAGGTGCCAATCCACAACATGACGGGCATACGCGTGGTCAACGCATCTCACAACCTCATAGAGCGCATACCCAAAATGGCATTCCCGAAATTGTATGAGCTTCATACAGTGGACATATCATACAACAATCTGAGCGAGATATCGAACGCTGTGTTCCAGAATTTGTTCTCTTTGAGGTAAGTTTGGGAAATTACGTCGAGCCTTCCCGAAATAGGGAATATGCATGACTTTTTTTTATGGATTTATTTTATTGACAGCATTTTATCTTGCAGATACTTAAATATCGAGATTTTTTTTTCATTCTTAAATCAATTAGTAATTGAGGAGCTCGGTGGCGCCGCGGTCTTGTACACTTAACAATGATCGCAACGTTGTGCAACCATTGGCGCGGTCAATCCGATGATGGGTGACCAAAATTTGATACCGATTTCCTCCGTGCTTCGGAAGGCACGTTAAGCTGTTGGTCCCGGGTGCTATCTTTACCAACTCAGATAGCAGTCGTCACATCATATCAGAGATGATGATAACTCTGACGCCCAACTGGGAATGGGTATAGCTTACCCTAAGTGTTGCGGAGGTCTGATGACAGTCGCTCTGTGTGCTTAGCCCTCGCCAAATCTCTTAGTTTGGGAAGCCGACCCTGAGACAATCGGGAAAAAGGCTAGGAGGACGCTTAAATCAATTAGTAAAATTTGTTTTATTTAGAATATTCTCTGTATAATGTATTCATAACACCTGCTTCCAAACTCTTTCTCACATTCCAGATTCCTGAACCTCAGCCACAACTCCATGGAGGTAATAAAGCCGTCGACCTTCGGCACCCTACCCACGGTACTAGAGCTGGATTTGTCGCACAACAAGTTGAGCGACGTGTCGCGCGGCAGCCTCGCCAAGCTGGCCAGCTGCCGCGTGCTGGACATCAGCCACAACTACCTGGAGAAGATCTTCCAGATACCCATCAGTTTGGGGTGAGTTACTCGGTCCCATGACACTGCCTTGATGTACGAATAACTGGTCCTATAATACTCCCTTGAGACACTCCTTC